>JAQPPZ010003728.1:0-122982 GCA_028583015.1 Wollemia nobilis
TCCTTAAGTTTGATTCAAATAAAACTCCACACTTATAGTATAAAGGCGGAATAAGAAAACACAGTAATAATTTAAATAAAATGAATCGGATATAGATCGCCACTCAGGGAGGGCACGTCCCCGCCGTGAAGGCAATTGCGAAATGCAGTGATTGGAAATATAAAAAAGATGATTTTAATTTGAATAATCTAACTACTATATATATGAAATATTTTACTCTTGGATACCTAGCCGACGGCTAGGTTTGGTGTGTAACATGACTCCCCTCCTCGGAAAGCTTTGTCCTCAAAGCTGGAAATGTCTGGAAAATACTTTCGGGTTCCCATGTGGCATCCTCCTCCGGTAAATCTTGCCATTTGATGAGAAATTCTTGAATCCGACGTGATCTCGGTCTTCGTATTCGGTGTTGTAGTATATCTTCAGGTTGGAGATGTATGCGACCTTCCTCATCGAGCACTGGTAATTCGGATTGACTTTGCACTTTCTCGACCAATTACTTTTTTGAGACATGAAACATGAAATACCGGGTGTATTCGTGATGATGTAGGTAGCTCTAATTGATAGGCTACTTCTCCAATGCGGCGCACAATTTTGTAGGGACCATAGAATCGTGGAGCCAACTTTTGGCTGGACTTTATCCTTAGCGATGATTGTTTGTAAGGTTGCAACCTTAGGAAAACCCAATCACCTATATTAAAAGTTCTCTCTGATCGGTGCAAGTCTTGTTGTTGTTTCATACGATTTTGTGCTTGGACTAAATTCTCTTTGAGGATGGTGAGTGTAGACTCCCTTTGTTGGAACCAATCATCCACTTTGGCTACTTTGGATGATCCTTGTACGTAATCTGTGACGGTTGGAGGCTTGGTGCCATACAATGCTTCAAATGGAGACATCTTAATGGAGTAATGGTAAGAAGTGTTGTACCACCATTCTGCCAATGCTAACCACTGGCTCCATTGGTATTGTTTATCTTGAGCGAAACATCTTAAGTACGTGCCCAAACATTTGTTAACTACTTCTGTTTGACCATCTGTCTCGTGGATGGTAGGTCGAGGACATGTTCAATTTGGTACCACTAAGTCGAAATAATTCCCGCCAAAAGTTACTAGTGAAGATGGGGTCTCTATCACTTACAATATTTTTTGGCATACCATGTAATTTGAAAATTGAATCCATAAATACCTTTGCCACCTTGCTTGCTGAAAATGGATGTTGTAAAGCCTGGAAGTGAGCGTATTTGGATAACCGGTCTACGACTACGAAGATTACTGTCCTGCCTTCTGACTTTGGAAGACCTTCAATAAAATCCATGGATATATGTTCCCACTGTCGTTCAGGGATGGGTAATGGTTGTAACAACCCTGGTGATTTGACTGTTTCTCCTTTATTGCGCTGGCAAACTTCGCATTCTGCTACCCATTGTTTGACTTCGGCTTTTAATCCTTTCCAACAAAATGATTGTTTGACCCTTAAATATGTTTTCAAAAATCCTGAATGTCCTGCTGATGGAGAAGCGTGCGATTCGTCTAGGATCTTCGATTTGAGTTCTGAATTGTGTGGAATGTAAATGCGGTTCTTCTTTCGGAGGATTTTATCTTCATAAGAGAACAAAGGGTGTTTAGAGGACCCTATAGATAAGTCTTGAAGTATCTGAGCAGTTTCGCTATTGGACAACCATTCATCTTGTAGTTGATTCACCCATTGGGAGCAAGGTCCTGAAATAGCGTTAATGACCACTTCATCTTCATATTTCCTGGACAGCGCATCAACGGCTATATTTTCCTTCCCTTTCTTGTATTCGATAACAAAATCATAGCCCAATAGTTTTGTTAACCACTTATTTTGTTTCGGATATGAAAACCTTTGCTCAAGAAAATGTTTGAGACTACTATGATCTGTTTTTATAATGAAGCGGCTATTGATTAGGTAGTGTCTCCATTTTTCTATTGCGTGAAGAATAGCCAACATTTCTTTTTCGTATGTTGATCTTCCCAAATTTTTCCCGGAGAGTTGTTTACTTTCAAATGCCAACGGATGACCTTCTTGCATTAATATAGCCCCAATTCCTGTTCTTGATGCATCACACTCGATAATAAATGGTTTGTGAAAATTGGGAGTTGCTAATACTGGAGTTGTACACATGGCCTTTTTAAGAGCTTCGAAGGCTTGAGTGGCCTCTTCCGACCAACGAAAAGCATCCTTCTTTGTGAGTGCTGTGAGAGGTGTTGCAATCTTACCATAATTTCGTACAAACTTGCGATAGTAGCCCGTGAGACCCAAAAAACCATGAAGTTTCTTGATGGTTTTAGGTAAGGGCCACTCTTGAATTGCCTTAATCTTATTGGGATCGACTTTGACACCCTCGTGTGAAACTATATGACCAAGATACTCGACTTCTTGGACACCAAATGAACATTTGGAACGTTTGACAAATAGCTTTTCTCTGTGTAAAATGTGAAGGGCTTTATCCACATGATGTAAATGGTCCGTCCATGTTTTGCTGTATATGAGAATATCATCAAAAAAAACTAACACAAACTTATGGAGGAGTGGACGAAACACTTGGTTCATGAGACTTTGGAATGTGGATGGTGCATTGGTGAGACCAAAAGGCATGACCAAAAATTCGTAATGACCTTCATGAGTACGAAAAGCAGTTTTAGGAATATCTTCTTCTCTGACACGGATTTGGTGAAATCCGGAGCGAAGATCTAATTTTGTAAAAAATTTTGCACCATGCAACTCATCTAGTAGGTCATCTATGACAGGGATAGGAAATTTGTCCTTGATAGTGAGTTTATTGAGAGAACGAAAGTCAGGACACATACGCCAAGAGTTATCTTTTCGTCTAGCCAGAACTACAGGTGAGGAATAAGGACTAGTGCTGTGACGAATGACTCCATGATCTAGCAGATCCTGAATGATCTGTTCGATTTCTGTCTTTTGTGGTTGAGGATAGCGGTAAGGACGATTGTTAGGTGGGACACTCCCTGGAATCAAATGGATGGCATGGTCATGAGATCGTTTAGGTGGTAATCCTTTAGGTTCTTGGAAAACCTCTTCGTAATGTGTTATGATGTCTTGTAACTCTGGAGCAGTAATATCCGAAGTTGCTCGAGATTGTTTTTCCAAACAATTAATTTGAGCTATAAATCCATATCCACCCTTTTTTAACATCTTCTCCATACTATGAGAGCTCACCATTTGTGATGGAGGAGTAGTAATGCCTTGTAAGCGAATGACTCGTCCGTTTTCCTTCCATTCCACAAATAATTTTTTGAAGTTGAAGCTAACCGTGTCTAATGTTTCCAACCATTCAACTCCCAAAATGACATCAGAGTTCCCCAAATTCATGACGAAAAGGGATCCAAACCAGGTATAAGTTCCCATTTTTATGGAAACTTGAGATGTGCGACCAACACATTGCGCGTTCACCCCGTTGGCCACTAGAACCTGGAATTTGTCTTTGTTGGAAGAGTTAATGAATAAATTCAAAGCTTTTGCTGTTTTGATGTCGATAAAATTGTGGGTACTTTCGGAATCAATTAGCACATTCACCTTTTTTTGGCGGAGAAATCCTGGTACCTTGATGGTATGGTGGGCGGTTAAACCCATGAGGGCATGCACGGAGATCGCCATTGTATCCTCTTCTTTTTCTTCTAGAGTACTTGGTAGTTCTTCTTGCATAGGTTCTTCTGGGTGGTAAGGTTCTTCCTCTTCTCCTTCATATTGATCGCCTTCAATATGAAAGTTTTGTTTTTGGGCACATGCTTGTTCCTTGGGGTGATGAGTGCGACATTTATAGCAAAAGTATCTTGATGGTTGATCATTTCTACGAAAGGAATTGTTGCGATACGAAGGACGACTATAAGTTTCACGTCGTGCATACAACTGATTTCTCTTCTCGGCCAGCTTAGCTATTCTTATACAATCGTTCAGCAAGGTTGGATTGTGCATGTCTACCTCCACTCGAATATTTTCTTTCAATCCATTGCAAAAAGCTCCTACCACTGTGTCGGGACTGAGGTCTAAAGTATATGGTAGTAAACTGGTGAACTCCGAAACGAATTCGCTAACCGATCCTTCTTGTTTAAGAGATAACAGTCTTATTGTGTATGACGATGTAGCTCCTTCATCAAATATTTCTAAAAAAGAGGTAGTGAATTTTCTCCAGCTTAATAGTAGCTCCTTTCTCTCGTTTAAGCCATACGAACCATTGGTAGGCCTCAGTGCCTAATTTTGATGCAACGAAAGGGACTTTATCAATTTCCTTAATTTGATATAAGTCGAGAATGCCTTCCATTTTGGCTATCCAACCACGAGGATCATGACCCTCAAAAGTGGGCATATCAACGCGTGGAAAATTATTAGGGCCTCTCGGTTGGTGATAACCCGTATCCCTTTCTTGATTTTGGTTATACCGCTGTCTATGATAGCGATCCCTGTAATTATCCGAATCGCCTCTTTGTTGTTCCCAATCATCATCTTGATCGACATTTTCTTCATTCCTTTGGGCATGGGAGTGATTTTGGGGATTAGTATTGGGATTAAGCTGGTTTTGTGCTCGCACTAGGGTTTTGAGATTGAGACTAATTTCGTTCATACCCTCTAGTAAGAGTCGAAGAGATTCATCGTTGGAAACGACTGAGTTACTTGAGTTTCCTTGTGTGATGTTTTCGTGAGTTGGGGAAGGGTTAGTAGCCATAGGGTCTACCAGTGGATGATGTGGATTATAACTACCAATTTTGAAAGGAGAAGGAGAATTTTTTGTACCTGGGCTTCGATTAGGTCTTCTTGCGTTGTTATTGGTCGTCTTCGAGCTTGATAATCGACCGTCAGAACCTTTGGTCCACCTTTTGCTCATGCACTTGTTAACATAACCTGCTCAGGAACTTTTGAACTTTGACTGCTGCAAAATGTGATTGAATTTAGCCAAAAATTTGGTTTTCGCTTCAACTGTCGCTCCAACTGTGACGCGGATTTGAGTTTGGATTTGGGCTCCTTCTTGACTGCAATTTTTTGACAGCTTTTGACAACTTTTCTTGACTGCAATTTTTTGACAGCTTTTGACAAATTGACAACTTTTCTTGACGAATTATAAGACACGACACGGGACTAACCACTAACCACGGACTGCCCGAAGACGACGGGACTAACCACTAGACACGAAACGCGAGACACGAAGCGGACTCGAACGCGAAGCGAACACAATGGATGACACGACAATGGACACAACGGACGACACGACAGCTGGACAGTGGACACAATGGACAACACGACAGCGGACACAACGGATGACAAGACACGATGAAATGAACAGACGTGACGAGTGGACGGAAGAAACAAACGAGAAGACAGAACAACGAGCGGATGGAAGAAACGAACGAGCGAATAGAACGACGAGCTGACGAAAGAAATGAACGAGCGGACAGAACGACGAGCGAAATAGACACGACGAGCGGATGGGAGAGAGACGAACGGATGGGACAGAGTGGCTACACGCGTAGGAGCTCCGGACGTGTGACCGTAGTCACGACGTAGAAGGTGAGCGTCCAACGTTTTAAATCCTTCCTTAAACAAAACACGGTGAATGTGGGACAATAGCAAAAACCCACGAAGGAGGAAATAATTTCAACTGACGTCAGCATCGAAAATAAATTTAAAACCTTAAGTTTTTTTGGGCAATATGAATAAAATCGCTAATTCTGATTGGCTGACGGCTGCGGAAGATTTTGCAAGAAAATTCGTCGGGTTTTCGAAAGCTTGGCGACTGGTAATTGTTACAGTAGCCGCCTGCGACTGAGTGCTGCCTATGGAGGACTACGAAAGGTAGCGGGAGAGCGATGGGCGTTGGCTGCAGTGGAAGCGCAGCTGCTAAAGATGCCTGCGACTGGTGCGTCCGAATCAAAATTTGACAACTGATACCACTTGATACGTTACAACTCATTCCTTAAGTTTGATTCAAATAAAACTCCACAATTATAGTATAAAGGCGGTAATAAGAAACACAGTAATAATTTAAATAAACAACGAATCGGATATAGAACGCCACTCAGGGAGGGCACGTCCCCGTCGTGAAGGCAATTGTGAAATGCAGTGAACGGAATTATAAAAAAGATGATTTTAATTTGAATAATCTAACTACTATATATATGAAATATTTTACTCTTGGATACCTAGCCGACGGCTAGGTTTGGTGTGTAACAAGATGTCTATGCTTGGTGAGTTGTCTTTATTTCTTGGACTTCAGATCTCACAATCAGAGAAAAGAGTATTTCTCTGAAAAACCAAGTATATAAAAGAAATGCTAAAGAAATTTAGGTTAGAATATTGCAAACCGGTAAGTACCCCCATGATCACAGGATGCAAGTTAAGTAAGGATGATGAATCTCTAGAGGTAGACCAGAGATTATATAGATCTATGATTGGTAGCTTGTTGTATGTTACAGCCACAAGACCAAACATAGTGCAGTTAGTGGGATTAGTGGCAAGGTTTCAGGAAACACCTAAGGAAACACATGTGGCAACAATAAAGAGAATTCTCAGGCATCTAAAAGAAACTATTGATTTTGGGCCCTGGTATCCCAAAAGTAATAGTTTCACACTCACAATATATACAGATGCAGATTAGGTTGGCAGTATTAATGACAAAAAAAGTATAAGTGGAGGAGAATTCTTTCTTGAATACTATTTAGTCTCTTGGCTAAGTAAGAAGCAGGTTTCAATATCCTTATCTACAACAAAAGTAGAATATATTACAACTGTAGCCAGTTGTACACAGATATTATGGATGAAGTGAACTCTAGAAGAATTCAAGATAAAACATGATCATCCTATTCCCATACTATGTGATAATACAAGTGTTATAAGTATCTCAAAAAATATAGTGATGCACTCTAGGACAAAGCACATTTTGATTAAGTATCATTTTTTGAAAGAACGAGTGACAAATAAACAAGTCAGGTTGGAATATGTTACTACAAAGGAACAAATAGCATATATTTTCACTAAGTCACTTTCAAAGGAAACCTTTGAGTATCTTTGAGGAAAACTGGGAGTAAGAATCCCACCCTATAATTAACCACCTCAAGAGGAGGTGGGAGAGGGGCTAAGCTAAGAAACTCATTCTTAGCCCCGAGCCCCAAAGGTGACCCTTTGCCATTGATGTCAAAGGGGGAGAGATTTGAGTAAGGGGGAGAGATTTAGTATTTGAGTAAAGAGGAGAGATTTGAAAAGAGCATTGAGCCAGGGGGAGCAGAACAAAGAAAAGGTTAAGTTTTTGGTAAAAAGAATTTGGGTTGCCATCAATGACAAAGGGGGAGATTGTTGGACATTTTGAGTTAAAGTTGTCATTAATGACAAGGAACGAAGTTGTCATTGATGTCAAGGAATAAGCTACCATTGATGTCAAAAGGAACAATGCAAAGGTTAATGGCAAAAGAGCTTCATAATTATTTTAATATTATGTGGAAGCATAAGTAGAAGGGTTTTTATTAAAACCATGGATAAGCAAAAATAAAAGGTTTTTCATAAAAACCCAAGGAAGCTTTTAAATTCATGTTAAAAAGCCCAAAGAAGTTTTAATATTTATTTTATAAAATATTTAAATTCAAACTGATTTAAATTTTATAAATAAATATTATTTATACAGAGTGGTAAAACCTAAGAAGGCTTTAATCATTAATAAAGACAAAAGGATTTAAATATTAATTTATAATATTTAATTCCTAAAGAATTTAAATAATTTATAAATTAATTAGGTGTTGATGTCTAAGAGAAAAAGGAATCCACCGACGTTTGAAATGTTGGTGGTATATTGGTATAAAAACCATATGCCAAAGTGGTAAATGATTTATCCCTTGCTTGATTTATCAAAAGTTTATGAGTTGTATGTTTCATGCGATTTCGTGCAAGGAAGGAGACAAAGTTTTGACTTAAGTGCACTAACGAAGAAATAATATGAAAGACACTCTAACCCTCATAACCATCCAACACGGTGGTCTGGTGGCAAGTCGGAGTGAACTAGGGTGCTTGTGAGCGGGAGGACCCGCATTCGAATCTCGACAGGCAACGTTTTGAGTGGACTTGGTCAGCATTTTGAGTGG
The DNA here is from genome assembly GCA_028583015.1 of Wollemia nobilis. Taxonomy (NCBI): domain Eukaryota; kingdom Viridiplantae; phylum Streptophyta; class Pinopsida; order Araucariales; family Araucariaceae; genus Wollemia; species Wollemia nobilis. The sequence continues at coordinate 8,106 of JAQPPZ010003728.1, forward strand.
ACTTGGTTAGGTGCCAAAGGAAGCGGTGCAAATCTTTTTTGGGTGAGGCGCCAAGAGGGAGAAGATAGAGCATGTGGTGCTCTTACCTCCCAAGGTGAGCGTCTAGCTCACATGACGGTTGGAGCTACGACTAGGGCGCTGGTAGAGGCAACGTCGTGAGTTTGAATCTCACCTAGGCAAAGGTAATAAATTTTTAATATATTTTGTGATGCCTAAGGTTTTGACATAAGGTCCTAGGGAGTTAAAAAAGGGTAGATAAAAAGTATTTTTAATTAATCATTATTTTGGTTAATTGGAGGAATAAGGAGTTAGCTTTTCTTTTAAATAAAGTATTTATGACATATTGGTTTATTTGAGAGTAAAGTGTTGGTTAGATTTTGAGAGGACTTCTTGCCATTGAGTTATTTTGAGAAGGTGATTTTATTGACATTATTTCTGGTATTGAATATTATTTTAATTGGGAGATTATAAGGTGTATTTGGTCAATTATTTTTGTATATGTTGATGGATGCTTTCTTCAAGATGGAGTAATAAGGTGTATGTATGTTTTGATATTTACATTGTATTTTTGAGAGAGTTTATCATCTTATAACTTCCTTGAGCTTGGCAAATAAGTGTTTGTGGTTGTGGCAGATTTTTTGAGGTTCCTTCATCATTAAGAAAAAGGTATGGGCACATTCTTCCATAATTGAGTTGATTGATTGTTTTCTGGAAAAACAAGTTTGAAGTGAAAAGGAATTAACTAGGTTTCCTTATTGAGTGTGTTGAGTTAATGCTTCAAGGTTTTCTGGAATAAAGAGTTGTTGTTAAAACCTTGTTTGATAAGCATTGTTGTTGAAGCCATTGGTTAAGTGAAGAACTTGAACTAGGGTTTGAAAAGAACATGAGTATCATTGTTATGTGAGATTGGTTGATAAGCATTGTTGGAAACATTTTGAGTGAGTGTTCATATGCTTGGACTAGGGTTTGTGAGCAAGGATTGTTTCATTGAGTAATTGGTTGAGTAGATTTGGTTGAGCCTAGTCAAGTGAATGTGTGAAGTGATTGTTCAAGTTCTATGAAACAAATTATTCCATATTCTGAATTGATTTGAGAAAGAGGTTGAATATTGATGAGTGTGAAATATATTGAGTCTCTAACAATTCTCTTTATGTTTCTATGAGATTGGACAAGTTTTAGTGTTGACTTGTTGAACAGATTTGAGGTAAGTTTTAGAGAAGACTTGTGGACAGATTTGTGTGAGCTTTTGTGGAAGCTTAAAAAATAGATTGAGAATAGATTTGAGAATACAGATTGAGGAAATATCTGAGGACAGATCAGAGGATAGAGTTTGGTGCAGATTTAAGGACAGGTTTGTGCAAGACCAGAGATAGAGATTGAGCAGATTTGTGCTAGATCGAAGGACTGTGTTTAGTGTAGATTTGAGATAGAGCAAAGTGCAAGCTTTGGAGATGACAAAGTATAGAGGACGACAGTCTCTAGTGGATAGAGATCCATTAGCCAAGGTAGTGAGGATAGGCGTCTTCAGTGGATAGAGATCCATTAGCAAGAGTAGTGGGGGCAACAGTTCTTCTAGAAGATCACCAGCTAGAGTCAGAGGAGAAAGGAGTTCTCCTATGGATAGAGATCCATGAACTTTGATTGGTGTCTCCTTTGGACAGAGATCCATAAACATTGTAGGGAAAGGATTACCAAGATAATTTATTTGAGAAAAATTTATAAGGAATATTTTCTCCGTGGAGTATCCCACATTGGGAAAACCATGTTAAATCATGTCTCTCATGTGTGTGATGCTTTGTGTGATGTTTACAACTTTAATACTACTGATGTTAACATTTGGATTAAAAAGCAAAAAGTTTTATATTATACTTTCCATTCCCCATCTTAGTATAATCACATGTTCTTCACTCAAGTTGGCAAACACTTAGGTGAAACCAGTCGATCTACTACCTCTGCCCTCCTCTAGGGTGTTAGGATTATATATTTATTGGAATACTATTATGTTGTTCTATTAAGTAAAATATATATTTTTAAGTTTATGAGCATGCATATAAGATAACTTTGTACTCTCTTAACATTATAACAAAATAAATAAATCTTTAATGTGCCTAATGGTACTGAAGTCAAATTGTTAAGAACGATTGACTTAGAAAAATTACTAAAGTTTAATTTCTATGGGATATCAAGATTATATATTTAATGTAATACTATTATGTTGTTCAACCCGTGAGTGATATCAGCGGTAAGTCTTTGGATTTTTATCTAGTAGACCCAAGTTTAAACCCTAGTATAAAGGGATTGGGATCCCTCATAAAACTTATGTAAACTTAACTTTTTAAGATATGAAAGTCAACTGGGAGCAAAGGATTATGATGGGAAATATTGTGGAGAGAAGGGTTTAAAGAAATGTTGCAAGTTTTGAGGGAAATTGTGACCCTTTAAGGTAAGCAAATTGTTTGTAGTGTAATTTTTTTTATTATATAAAAGAAGGGGTTTAAATGGGACCCCAAACCTTGATACAAAAAGGAACTGAAAGAGCCCAGGGTGACACCCTGAAACTCAAAAGAGACACAAACTAAGAAGGAAAACCACCCCCAATCCAAAGGTAGTCCAATAACAACTAACCAAAGGGAAACTAAAACCTATAAAAAGAGTTAGATGTCAGTCCAAAAAACAAGACCACAAGCCACCCAAAAATCTAGAAAATCATAGAGGAGAGTTACATCCCCATAGAATTTGAGGCTGAGTTGTCCTTATGCTGCTGCACCAACTCTTGAGTTTCATTGATGAAAGATACCATAACTTACAGGGAGCCTAGTACAACTTGAAGTTTATCATTCAAATTGTAGAGGAAAGGCTAGACAATAGGATACTTGAGCCCCGCTAATAGGGGCATCCCTTTAACATCCATTGAGTCCATCGAGATTTTGGTATTTTTTTGCTGGTCTAATTTCATCTGAATCAAACATCTCCAGAGATATTGAGGGGACTTCAATCTTCATTGCCTTCGATGAGAGATGCTTAGAGTGATGTGTTTGACCCTTGATAGTGCCACTGGAAGAAGCCACCACCTTGCTTGTATAATTAGCATTTCCTTTCACGAAAGATATGGGAGTTTTAAAACAATTTGACTCAAAATGAAAAGATTCACTAGAGCACCCAAAAGACGTCAAAGGTGTATTATAGGCCAGGGGGATTTTATAGAATTCAATATTTACCAATGCCTCAACCACTGCAATTGCCTTGTATTTAGCCACATATTCAAACATTAGCAAAATCGGTCCTTAATGGATAGGATCCATTCCTTTTCCTCTCCTCACATCCTTTAAAGACTTTACCAGAGAGTGATAAATAAGCGAAGGAATGTTCATGAGCATTTTCCTCCTGAGTTGATTTAAAAATATCATGTGAAAGCTTTGAATCACCTCTCTACTCACATCTAAGGTAAAGTAATCCATAATCACCAAAATGACTCAATCCTAGGGGCTTTGAGCACCTTGGCATCGTAGCCATTTTGCAACTTTGAAAGGTATTCCCCACCATCTAGAAAAAAATTACCTCCTATTTTAGAGAGTGTTTTTTTATTGTGGTAGGTGCCATTGAATAGTAGGCTCATCACCTCCCCCATTAAGGCCACCAAGAGTTGGAATTCCAATCCACTAGCTTGAACCCATCCTTTTCTCTAGGAGTGTACCAACATTCTAGATAATCCTCTATGGTGCCCATGAAAGGATAGAAGGTAGCTCAAGAGGCCACCCTTATGCAAAATTCTTCTTACTTCATCATCAACCTTCATATATTTCTACACAAATTATTGGGCCATATTGCACCACCAAAAATGGATGGAACTAGAAATCCAAATCACTCTGCACCACTTCTCTATGATGGACCAGACCACCTTAAAATAGACGAGTGAGCATACCACCCTAACAAGATATTGAAGGTTCTATCGAGGGATGTAGATCCATAAAATAAGAGATACCCATTCTAAGCAATAATGTTGATAGAGTCCGCATCCAAATTCATAATTCCACCAAAATATCTCATGCTTATCATCATTGCCCACAACCCAAGCATGAATTAGGAGTCTTTTCCCACGTGGATGCCATGGATGGATAAAAGCAATTTCTAAAACTAATGAGGGTCACCAAGATGTCACCGAGCCTTCTAGGAAAAATTGTCCTTGAAAAGTGGTGAGAAGCCTACCAGATTCAACAAGATAACTTAAGCCAAATCTTTAAGCAACTTATGTACAATAGCTCTAGATTGACAGTGAGGTGGCAAGCCATCAGTAAAAATATCCAATCAGAAGAAAATATCCAATTGTGTCCACCATATTGAACCACATCTATAGAGAGATCCCACCAGCACATGAGAGCAAGAAGATTGGATCTAACCCTTCCTTGCCCATCGATAAACTCATCCAGCCAAAGGTCACCACTAGGAATAAACTTACAACCATGAGGAAAGGTGTAAAGGAGGATCATCCACTTAGTGCCCACTTAAGCTCAACCCCATATGGACCAATAGGATCGAAAGACCTCAACCAATAGATAAAACTAGATCAAAGGCCTTAAACAAAGTGATTTACTACCAAAGGGAAGTGAGAAAAATTTAAAAAGGTACCAACTACAACACCTGATACTCTGATCGCCTAACACTCCCCATAAACTAGTCCACCAATTAGAGCAAAGGAGGTAAGAAATCGAACCAAAAAACCTACACCTCCTTGTTAAAACCTAGAAATGCCAACACTCGATCTCATCCTTTATTGTCATCCACTAGTATTTGAAGCATCTAAGGGAAACTGAAGTTCCAAACTAACAACCCTTGTTGGGAGAGGCCTAATTTAGCTAGAATATCCATCACTTTATTCCATTCTCTGTAAGTATATTGAATGAGGACATTCTCTGGATTCCACTATTCTTTTTGCTTTTGAAATTAGGTTAGCAATCATCCAATTTGGGGGGCTAGAGGATTTAATTGAATTGATAATATTTAATGAATCCCCCTCCACTAAAATTCTTTGGAAGCCCATAGATTCAATCAATAAAAGCCCTTGGAGTAAGGCTCTAGCCTTGACAAAATGAGAGGACTAGATAAATAAGGATTCTACAAAAGCCCCAATTAACTCCCCTCTATCATTTTGGATTACTCCACCAGCCCCCGTAAGACCAAGGTTACCCTTCAAGGCACCATAAAAATTAAGTTTGATCCAACCAATGGGAGGTGGGGCCCACCTTACTAAAATTCTTTGGGCACTAGATGAGGGTTCAACACAACCAATATTTAGAGGAAAACCCAGTAAAAGTTCTAGGTGTGCTTCTTTAGATGTCCTACCATCCAAATTTGAAATAAAAGCAACTACACTTTCCATCGAACTTCCCAAGTGAAGAACACAGGCTTATACTGAGAGGGGGGGTGAACAGTATAAGACTTAACCAATTAATAATTTTAACTTTAGATAGCAGTGGCATCAACACAACATTAATCAAGACATAAAGCATCACACATTGAAGACCCATTTTTAACGTGGTTCACCCAAAAAGGTTGGGCTACATCCACGGATAAAATCTTTCACTAAATTTTATCAATCCAAATTCTGGGAATACCTTTCCCGATTACAATGTTTATGGGCACCAACCCAAAGGAGACACCAATCCCCTAATCTCGAGTTCGTGGGCACCAACCCACGGGAGACACCAATCCCCTAGCTCTGCTCGGTCGGTGATCCTCTAGAAGACCTCTCGCCTCCGCTGCCCTTAGCAAATGGAACTCTATCCACAGAAGACACCTGTCCTCCCTGCTCGGCCGGAGACCTCTGTCCTCAACTCTATCACCTCCAAAGCTGGTCCTCGAATTTGCACTAAACATAGTCCTTCGGTCTAGCACAAATGTCCTCGTTCGTCTTTGCCTTTCCGCTCTCTACGCCCTCTTCTCTCTCTATGCAAACACACCCGCACTTGGTCGAACTTCAACCCTTGCACTGTCTGCGCACACTCTTCTTCCTTTGCGATCTTTCACACTCAGAATGATTCGACGAAATGCACTCTGCACACTACAATCGAATTCGCACTCTGCTCACAACGATCGAACTTCTTGCACTACGCACTATCTCCGAACGTCGCACATCAAACCACACATCCAATCGCCCAAACAACCCTCCTTTTATATCAAAATTTTCATGAAGAAAACTTTAATCTTAGTCGACTGTTATGACAAATGCAAACCCTAATCTACGTCGACTGCAAGCCCTAATTTTTGTCGGCTAAAATTTAACTTTGTCGGCTTCACTGCCTCTGGAACACTTCGTAGCTTCGTCGCGTAAACTACAACATGTCGCGATATCGCGACACCTTTGCAACCGTATACTTTCTTTTGGCTTTTGTCGTGATATCGTGACACTTTTGTCTTCATAGCCTTCCTCTTTGCTTTTGTCGTGAAATCGTGACACTTCTCCTATAGAAGGCTTGCATTCTATTTCTGTCATGAAATCGTGACACTTTCTCCAACCGAACGTTGCCATCTCAATCTGTCGCAAAATCGTGACACTTTCTCTTCCTTGCACTCTTGTCTGCTTGCACTAGCGAAAATGGAACATGTCGCAAAATCATGACGCTTTCACCTTTGAGCTCTTCCTCCTTGAATTTGTCATGAAATCATGACACTTCTAGCTTTCGTACGTTTTCTTTGTAGCCTGTCATGAAATCGTGACGCTTTCAGCTTTCGTACGACTTCTCTGCAACCTGTCGCAAAATCGTGATAGTTCTCATTTTTAGACTCTTCCCTTTGCTGCATGTCGTGAAATCGTGACACTTTTTGTGTTACTTTCTCTCTCTTCGAACTTGTCGTGAAATCGTGACAATTCACACTACGGACTCTCTCTTCTGCATTATGTCACGAAATCGTGACACTTTTTCTTTCGGACTCTCTCTCCTGCAACATGTCGCGAAATCGTGACACTTTTTCGTCCGTTCAACCTTCCTTGCAATATGTCACGAAATCGCGACATTTTTGACTCCGAACATTCTCTCTCCTCTTTGAGTCGCGAAACTGTGACATGTCGCGATATCGCGACACTTTTCTAAAAAGCTTTCTCTCTCCTGCTTAAGTCGCGAAAATGCGACATGTCGCGATATCGCGACATTTTTCCAACTTACTTTCTTTCGAACCTGTCATGCCGAACCTTCATCAAAACAAATTATTTTACATCAAATCAAATTCCTTCAAAAGCTTCTTGACATCAATGACAACTTATACACTTGAGCAAAAGCAATGTACCCAAGGTACCCAAAATTGCCAACAATCTCCCCCTTTGTCATTGATGGCAAACCTTTACTGAAAACACGTCTCACGAGCCAAAACTGAAACCAACTATGCTAACAACTGAGAAACTGTGCCCACAACTGAGAATCTTCCTTTGAAGTTTTGCTCCCCCTGACTTGAAGCTCTCCTCTCCACTTTGAAGCTCTCCCCCTTACTCATATCTCTCCCCCTTTGTCATCAATGGCAAAGGGTCACCTTTGGGGCTCGGGACTAAGAAAGAGCCTCTTAGCTTGGTCCCTCCCCCACCTCCTGATGAGGTGATTAATTCTGGGGTGGGAGTACAACTCCCAATTTCTCCCTTAGATACTCAAACGTATCTCTTGGAAGAGGTTTGGTGAAGATATCTGCAATCTGCTCTTTAGTAGACACATACTCTAGCTTGACTTGCTTGTCTTGCACTTTCTCCCTTAGAAAGTGATACTTGATGGAAATATGCTTTGTCCTTGAGTGCATTACCGGATTTTTGGAAATACTTATGGCACTTGTATTATCACAAAGTATGGAGATGGGTTGTTCATGCTTGACTTTGAAATCCTCCAAGGTGGTTTTCATCCATAAAACCTGTGTACACCCAACCACTGCTGCTATGTATTCAGCCTCTACTGTAGATAAGGAAACTGAAGGTTGTTTCTTACTTAGCCAAGAAACCAAACTCTTTCCCAGAAAGAATGCTCCACCACTAGTGCTTTTCCTGTCATCAGTACTGCCTGCCCAATCTGCATCTGTATAGGCCGTGAGGGTGAAATCATCACCTTTGGGATACCAAAGCCCAAGGTCCATAGTGCCCTTCAGATATCTGAATATCCTTTTAATTGCTATAACATGAGAATATTTTGGAGCTGCCCGAAATCTTGCCACTAACCCAACTGCTCGCATGATATCCGGTCCGGTAGTCTGTAACATATAATAAACCGCCAATCATTGATCTGTACAACTTTTGATCCGCCATCTGGAGATTCATCATCCTTACTCATCTTGCACCCCGTAATCATTGGAGTACATACTTGGTTTGCTTGTCCATCATCCCAAATTTTTTCAACATTTCTTTGATATACTTCCCTTGGGAGAGAAATACACCATCTTTTGATTGAGCAATCTAAAGACCTAAAAAGAATGACAACTCTCCAATCATAGACATCTCAAATTCCTTCTGCATGGTGTTAGCAAAATCTTTGCACATCTGAGTCTTATTTCCCCCAAAAATAATATCATCAACATAGACAACCATAATCAACATATCATCATCTTCATTCTTAATATACAAATTGCTATCTGCCACGCCTTTCCTGAAACCTTGCTCATGAAGATAACTGTCAAGTCTTGAGTACCAAGCCCTCGGTGCTTGCTTTAACCCATACAAGGCCTTTTTTAGTTTACACACATAGTCTGACTGTTCTGAGAGAGACACTCCTTCTGGCTGTTCTATGTAGACTTCTTCTACCAACACGCCATTTAGAAAAGCTGACTTTACATCCATTTGATATACCTTGAATGATTTGAAGCTTGAAAGTGCCAAAAACATTTTGATAGCTTCAAGACGAGCAACAGGAGCAAACGTCTCTTCGAAATCAACACCTTCTACTTGAGCATAACCTTTGCAGACTAACCTAGCTTTGTTTCTGACAATTTTTCCATCCTCATTGAGTTTATTTCTGAATATCCATTTTGTGCCAATGACATTCTTGTCCTTAGGTCTTGGAACCAAATCCCAAGTTTCACTTTTCTCTATTTGATTTAGCTCTTCATCCATTGCTTTTACCCAAAACTTATCTGCACATGCTTCACTGAAATCTTTTGGCTCAATCTGAGATAATAATGAAACATTTGTAGAATCACGTGAAGGAATGACTCTTCTTCTTGTTTGCCTGCTATTTGGATCACCAATGATCAAATATTTGGGATGATGTTTCTGAACATATCGTGAAGGAGTTTTGGGAAGCGATTGTTGTCTTTCCTCTTCTTCATCCGAAACCTCTCTCGAATTCTTCTTGACAAATTTCATCACCGAGTTCCTTGATTGGTTCTCTTATCCCCGTCTTTTCATCAACTGTTACATTTATGCTTTCTACAATTATATGAGTTCTTTTGTTGAAGCATTTGTAGGCCTTGCTTCTGCTGGAATATCCAAGAAAGATTCCTTCATCACACCTAGGATCAAACTTACCCAAATTCTGATCTTCCCTTCGGATGAAGCACTTACTCCCAAACACTTTGAAGTATTTTACTGTAGTTGGTCTTCCTTTCCACAACTCATAAGGAGTTTTATGATGATTGACTCTAAGTTGGGCCCTGGTGATAATGTAGACTACTGTACTGACTACCTCTTTCCAAAAGCCATCTGAAAGTTTTGACTCATTTAACATAGCTCTAGCCATATTTTCAATAGTTCTGTTTTTCCTTTCAACTACTCCATTTTGTTGAGGAGTTCTTGTTGCTGAATATTCTCTTTTGATTCCTTGTTGCTCGCAATATTCCACAAATTCATTTGAAGTGAACTCTCCTCCTCTATCTGATCTTAAGCATTTGATTCTCTTTTCAGTCTCATTTTCAATCATTTCTTTGAAAGCTTTAAATTTTTCAAAAGCTTCAGATTTTTCTTTGAGAAAAGTAACCCAAGTCATTCTAGAATAATCATCTATAAACAACATGAAGTAGCTTTCTCCCCGAATGCTCCGAGTTCTGGTAGGGCCACATAAATCAGTATGAATAAGATCCAATGGTTTTGAAGAAGTATACCCTTTTGATTTGAAACTGGTTCTGGTCCCTGTTTTCCATGTTGACACGGACCGCAAATGATGTTATGGGGCCTTTTTATTTTGGGCAAGTCTCTAACTGCTTCCTTGTTACTAATATTGACAAGATTATCAAAGCTCAAATGCCCCAATATTTTATGCCATAGCCAACTCTCATCTTCTTGAGTTAGAAAACACTTTTCCTTTTTTATCTCACTTAGCATGTAAAGATTGTTTGGAGTCCTTGTAGCACTAGCAATGAGTTTTCCATTTTTTTCTTTACTTATCTCACATCTATCTGAAAAGAAAGATACTATGTGTCCTTGATCACAAAGTTGACTCACACTTAGAAGATTATGTCTTAGGCCTTCTACATAAAGCACATTTTCTGTTTTGGATTTCCCATCCAAACTAAGAGTCCCTTTACCACAGATTTTAGTTGACTGTTATCTCCAAAATTGACTGTTCCTCTGTTTGTTTTTTTTAAGACCAAAAACTTTTCCTTTTCACCAGTCATATGTTTTGAACAACCACTATCAAGATACCATTTTTCTACTTTGTCTTGAGCATGAAAAGCAGTTTGAACTATCATTGACTTAGATTTGATCTCATTTCTCTTTTTAGTGAACTCAAGGCTAGATCTATCCAAACCGCACATCCTTGCTATATGCCCAAAATTCTTGCACTTGTAACACATGACATTTTTATTCATAAGAGGTGCAAAAGAGTTAACATTTTCCTTACTATGGCTATTCAAAGACTTATTGCAATGCATAGCTTCATGACCAAATTTCTTGCAGGAAAAACAATAGCCATGGAAAGTATTATGTAACCTGTTTTGATGCCTTGGATGGTTGTTCTTCTTGTGACCAACTGGAATCCACCGCTCTTCAGGCTGAAGATTGATCTTGCTTGAAGACCCTGTTTCATAAATGGTGATACCATCCTTCTTTTGCTTTTCACACGGAGTATTCTCGTCGAGAGTCAACTGTTCCAACTTCACTCTAAGAGACATAACCTCTTCTTCTAGTTTCTCGCAATCAGCTTCCTTTCCTTTTAGAGCCTCTGTCAGAACCTATTCAATCTTCTTCCCTTCTTTAGCTAGAATTTTGAAGTCTATAACACTTTGAGATAATTTTGATCTTGCTATCTCTTCTTCCTGACATTGATACTTGAGAACAAAATTCTCTTCCCTGAATTTCTCAAGCTTTCTTAGAGCCAAGAAGAATTCACCTTTGAGATCGAACTCAACCTCTTCATCTCTTTCTGAATCTGTATGTTCCTCTGATAGATCCTTCTCCAAGTTGTTAGGCTCTTTCCGGAGAGACCTGTCTCGATACCAATTGAAGAACATAAGCTTATAATGAGAGGGGGGTGAACAGTATAAGACTTAACCAATAAATAATTTTAACTTTAGATAGCAGTGGCATCAACACAATATTAATCAAGACATAAATCATCACACATTGAAGACCCATTTTTAACGTGGTTCACCCAAAAAAGGTTGGGCTACATCCATGGATAAAATCTTTCACTAAATTTTATCAATCCAAATTCTGGGAATACCTTTCCCGATTACAATGTTTATGGGCACCAACCCAAAGGAGACACCAATCCCCTAATCTCGAGTTCGTGGGCACCAACCCATAGGAGACACCAATCCCCTAGCTCTGCTCTGGCTGGTGATCCTCTAGAAGACCTCTGCCTCTGCTGCCCTTAGCAAATGGAACTCTATCCATAGAAGACACCTGTCCTCCCTGCTCTGGTCGGAGACCTCTGTCCTCAACTCTATCACCTCCAAAGTCGGTCCTCAAATTTGCACTAAACACGAGTCCTTCGGTCTAGCACAAATGTCCTCGTTCGTCTTTGCCTGTCTGCTCTCTATGCCCTCTTCTCTCTCTACGCAAACACACCCGCACTTGGTCGAACTTCAACCCTTGCACTGTCTGTGCACACTCTTCTTCCTTTGCGATCTTTCACACTCAGAATGATTCGACGAAATGCACTCTGCACACTACAATCGAATTTGCACTCTGCTCACGACGATCGAACTTCTTGCACTGCGCACTATCTTCGAACATCGCACATCAAAACACACATCCAATCGCCCAAACAACCCTCCTTTTATATCAAAATTTTCATGAAGAAAACTTTAATCTTAGTCGGCTGTTATGACAAATGCAAACCCTAATCTACGTCGGCTGCAAGCCCTAATTTTCGTCGGCTAAAATTTAACTTTGTCGGCTTCACTGCCTCTGGAACACTTCTGTAGCTTCTACCGCGAAACTACAACATGTCGCGATATCGTGACACCTTTGCAACCGTATACTTTCTTTTGGCTTTTGTCGCGATATCGTGACACTTCTGTCTTCATAGCCTTCCTCTCTACTTTTGTCGTGAAATCATGACACTTCTCCTATAGAAGGCCTGCATTCTATTTCTATCACAAAATCATGACACTTTCTCCAACCGAACGCTGCCATCTCAATCTGTTGCAAAATCGTGACACTTTCTCTTCCTTGCACTCTTGTCTACTTGCACTAGAAAAAATGGAACATGTCACGAAATCATGATGCTTTCACCTTTGAGCTCTTCCTCCTTGAATTTGTCATGAAATCATGACACTTCTAGCTTTCGTACGTTTTCTTTGTAGCCTGTCACGAAATCGTGACGCTTTCAGCTTCCGTACGACTTCTCTGCAACCTATCACGAAATCGTGATGCTTCTCATTTTCAGACTCTTCCCTTTGCTGCATGTCATGAAATCGTGACACTTTATCGTGCTTCACTTTCTCTCTCTTTGAACTTGTCGCGAAATCGTGACAATTCACACTATGGACTCTCTCTTCTGCATTATGTCGCGAAATCGTGACACTTTTTCTTTCGGACTCTCTCTCTTGCAACATGTCGCGAAATCGCGACACTTTTTCGTCCGTTCAACCTTCCTTGCAATATGTCATGAAATCGCGACATTTCGACTCCGAACATTCTCTCTCCTCTTTGAGTCGCGAAACTGCGACATGTCGCGATATCGCGACACTTTTCTAAAAAGCTTTCTCTCTCTGACTTAAGTCACGAAAATGCGACATGTCGCGATATATCGCGACATTTTTCCAACTTACTTTCTTTCGAACTCGTCATGCCGAACCTTCATCAAAACAAATTATTTTACATCAAATCAAATTCCTTCAAAAGCTTCTTGACATCAATGACAACTTATACACTTGAGCAAAAGCAATGTACCCAAGGTACCCAAAATTGCCAACACCAAGATCTTCACACTAACTAAATCTAAGGTTCTCTTATAGTTTTTGAATGCTCTTTTGTTTCTTTACCACAAGATGCCCTAAAAGATATGATTGTAAGGATATTTCTATCCTCTGCTAAATTTACTTACAAAAATAATTATTATGCAGAACCGAAAGACAAAAGTAAATACGGAATACAGAAATACAGGTGAACGAATGGAAATAAATGAGCCACTCAAGGTGGGCACACCCTCGCCAATAGGCAATTGCGATTATCGCCAATGAAGATTTAAAAAATAAGATGATAGCATTCAAATCAACTATTGTGAATATATATACTAAATGTTAATCTCTTGGAAAAACATAGTCGACGCTGCTATGTTTGGACTGCAACATGACTCCCCTCCTCGGAAAGCTTTGTCCTCAAAGCTGGAAATGTCTGGAAGATACTTTCAGGTTCCCATGTTGCATCCTCCTCTCGATAAATCTTGCCATTTAATGAGAAATTCGTGAATCCGACGTGATCTCGCTTTCGGACTCTATGTTGTAGTATATCTTCCGGTTGGAGATGTATGCGTCCTTCCTCATCGAGCACTGGTAATTCTGATTGACTTTGTACTTTCTGACCAATTACTTTTTTGAGACATGAAACATGAAATACCGGGTGTATTCGTGAAGATGTAGGTAGCTCTAATTGATAGGCTACTTCTCCAATGCGGCGCACAATTTTGTAGGGACCATAGAATCGTGGGGCCAATTTTTGGCTGGACTTTATCTTCAACGAGGCTTGTTTGTAAGGTTGCAACTTTAGGAACACCCAATCACCTATATTAAAAGTTCTCTCTGATCGGTGCAAGTCTTGTTGTTGTTTCATACGATTCTGTGCTTGGACTAAATTCTCTTTGAGGATGGTGAGTGTAGACTGCCTTTGTTGGAACCAATCATCCACTTTGGCTACTTTGGATGATCCCTGTACGTAATCGGCGACTTTTGGAGGTTTGGTGCCATACAATGCTTCAAATGGAGACATCTTAATTGAGTAATGGTAAGAAGTGTTGTACCACCATTCTGCCAATGCTAACCAATGGCTCCATTGGTATTGTTTATCTTGAGCAAAACATCTTAAGTACGTACCCAAACATTTGTTAACTACTTCGTTTGACCATCTGTCTCGTGGATGGTAGGTCAAGACATGTTCAATTTGGTTCCACTAAGTCGAAATAATTCCCGCCAAAAGTTACTAGTGAAGATGGGATCTCTATCACTTACAATATTTTTTGGCATACCATGTAATTTGAAAATTGAATCCATAAATACCTTTGCCACCTTGCTTGCGGAAAATGGATGTTGTAAAGCCTGAAAGTGAGCGTATTTGGATAACCGGTCTACGACAACGAAGATTACTGTCCTGCCTTCTGACTTTGGAAGACCCTCAATAAAATCCATGGATATATGTTCCCACTGTCGTTCAGGGATGGGTAATGGTTGTAACAATCCCGGTGATTTGACTTTTTCTCCTTTATTGCGCTGGCAAACTTCACATTCTCGCTACCCATTGTTTGACTTCTGCTTTTAATCCTTTCCAACAAAATGATTGTTTGGCCCTTAAATATGTCTTCAAAAATCTTGAATGTCCTGCTGATGGAGAGGCGTGTGATTCGTCTAGGATCTTTGATTTGAGTTCTGAATTGTGTGGAATATAAATGCGGTTTTTCTTCCGGAGGATTTCATCTTCATAAGAGAACAAAGGGTATTTAGAGGACCCTATAGATAATTCTTGAATTATCTGAGCAGTTTCGCTATTGGACAACCATTCATCTTGTAATTGATTCACCCATTGGGAGCAAGGACCTGAAATAGCGTTAATGACTACTTCATCTTCATATTTCCTGGACAACGCATCGACAGCTATATTTTCCTTCCCCTTCTTGTATTCGATAACAAAATCATACCCCAATAGTTTGGTTAACCACTTATTTTGTTTCGGATAGGAAAACCTCTGCTCAAGAAAATGTTTGAGACTACTATGATCTGTTTTGATAATGAAGCGGCTGCTGATTAGGTAGTGTCTCCATTTTTCTACGGCATGAAGAATAGCCAACATTTCTTTTTCATATGTCGATCTTCCCAAATTTTTCCCGGAGAGTTGTTTACTTTCAAATGCCAAAGGATGACCGTCTTGCATTAATATAGCCCCAATTCCTGTTCCTGATGCATCACATTCGATAATAAATGGTTTGTGAAAATTGGGGGTTGCTAATACTGGAGTTGTACACATGGCCTCCTTAAGAGCTTCAAAAGCTAGAGTAGCCTCTTCTGACCAACGAAAGGCATCCTTTTTTGTGAGTGCCGTGAGAGGTGCTGCAATCTTACCATAATTTTGTACAAACTTGCGATAGTAGCCTGTGAGACCCAAAAAACCACGAAGTTTCTTGATGGTTTTAGGTAAAGGCCACTCTTGAATTGCCTTAATCTTATTGGGATCCACTTTGACGCCCTCATGTGAAACTATATGACCAAGATACTCGACTTCTTGAACACCAAATGAACATTTGGAACGTTTAACAAATAATTTTTCTTTGTGTAAAATGTGAAGGGCTTGATCCACATGATGTAAATGGTCCGTCCATGTTTTGCTGTATATGAGAATATCATCAAAAAAAACTAACACAAACTTACGGAGGAGTGGACGAAACACTTGGTTCATGAGGCTTTGGAATGTGGATGGTGCATTAGTGAGACCAAAAGGCATGACCAAAAATTCGTAATGACCTTCATGAGTACGAAAGGCCGTTTTGGGAATATCTTCTTCTCTAACACGGATTTGGTGAAAGCCAGAGCGAAGGTCTAATTTTGTAAAAAAATTTGCACCATGCAACTCATCTAATAGGTCATCTATGACAGGGATAGGAAATTTGTCCTTGATAGTGAGTTTATTGAGAGAACGAAAGTCAGGACACATACGCCAAGAGTTATCTTTTCGTCTAGCCAGGACTACAGGTGAGGAATAAGGACTAGTGTTGTGACGAATGACTCCATGATCCAACAAATCCTGAACGATCTGTTCGATTTCTGTCTTTTGTGGTTGAGGATAGCGATAAGGACGACTGTTAGGTGGGACACTCCCTGGCATCAAATGGATGGCATGATCATGAGATCGTTTAGGTGGTAATCCTTGAGGTTCTTGGAAAACCTCTTCGTAATGTGTTATGATATCTTGTAACTCAGGTGCAATAATATCCGAAGTTGCTGAAGATTGTTTTTCCAAACAATTAATTTGAGCTATAAACCCATATCCACCCTTTTTTAACATCTTCTCCATACTATGAGAGCTCACCATTTGTGATGGAGGAGTAGTAATGCCTTGTAAGCGAATGACTCGTCCATTTTCCTTCCATTCCACAAATAATTTTTTGAAGTTGAAGCTAACCGTGTCTAATGTTTCCAACCATTCAACTCCCAAAATGACATCAGAGTTCCCTAAATTCATGACAAAAAGGGATCCTAACCAGGTATAAGTTCCCATATTTATGGAAACTTGAGATGTGCGACCAACACATTGTGCGTTCACCCCGTTGGCCACTAGAACCAGGAATTTGTCTTTGTTGGAAGAGTTAATGAATAAATTCAAAGCTTTTGCTGTTTTGATGTCGATAAAATTGTGGGTGCTACCATAATCAATTAGCACATTCACCTTTTTCTGGCGGAGAAAGCCTGGTACCTTGATGGTATGGTGGGCGGTTAAACCCATGAGAGCATGCACTGAAATCGCCATTGTATCCTCTTCTTTTTCGTCTATAGTACATGGTAGGTCTTCTGGCATAGGTTCTTCTGATTGGTAAGGTTCATCCTCTTCTCCTTCACATTGATCACCTTCAATATGAAAGTTTTGTTTTTGGGCACATGCTTGTTCCCTCGGGGTGATGAGTGCGACATTTATAGCAAAAATATCTTGATGGTTGATCATTTCTACGAAAGGAATTGTTGCGATATGAGGGACGACTATATGTTTCCCGCCGTGCAGACAACTGATGTCTCTTCTCGGCCAACTTGGCTATTCTTATACAACTGTTCAACAAGGTTGGATCGTGCATGTCTACCTCCACTCGAATACTTTCTTTCAAACCATTGCGAAAGGCACCTACCACTGTGTCGGGACTGAGGTCTGAAGTGTATGGTAGTAAACTGGTAAACTCCGAAACGAATTCACTAACTGACCCTTCTTGTTTAAGAGATAACAATCTTACTATGTAGGATGATGTAGCTCCGTCGTCAAATCTTTCTAAAAAAGAGGTAGTGAATTTTCTCCAATTAATAATAGCTTCATTCTCTCGTTTAAGCCATACAAACCATTGGTAGGCCTCAGTGCCTAGTTTTGATGCAGCGAAAGGAACTCTATCAATTTCCTTAATTTGATATAAGTCAAGGATGCCTTCCATTTTGGCTAACCAACCACGAGGATCATGACCTTCAAAAGTGGGCATATCAATTCGTGGAAAATTATTATTAGGGCCTCTTGGTTGGTGATAACCCGTGTCCCTTTCTTGATTTTGGTTATACCGCTGTCTTTGATAGTGATCCCTGTAATTATCCGAATCACCTCGTTGTTGTTGCCAATCATCATTAGGATCGACATTTTCTTCATTCCTTTGGGCATGGGAGTGATTTTGGGGATTAGTATTGGGATTAGGCTGTTTTTGTGCTTTGACTAGGTCTTTTAGGAGGATACTAACTTCGTTCATACCCTCTAGTAAGAGTCGAAGAGAATCCCTATCGGAAATGGCTGAGTTACTTGAGTTTCCTTGTGTGATGTTTTCGTGAGTTGGGGAAGGATTAGTAGCCATAGGATCTACTAGTGGATGATGTGGATTATAACTACCAATTTTAAAAGGAGAAAGAGAATTTTTTGTACCTGGGCTTCGATTAGGTCTTCTTGTGTTGTTATTGGTCGTCTCCGAGCTTGATAATCGACCGTCAGGCCCTTTGATCCAACTTTTACTCATGCACTGTTCAAAATTGTTTGCTTCGTAGTTCTTGAACTTCAAAATTTCTTGCTTAGTAGTCCTTGAACTTCAAATTCTGCAAAATTGAGTTATCTATTGGCAAAAATTTGTTGTTTTCTCCGCCTTACTGCCACTCCAACTGTGGCGCGGAACAGGATGTTGTGGGCTCCGTGAGGACAACTTCAGAGGCAACGGACATGATGCGACCTTACTAGACATGGACAAGACACAGACAAGACAATGAGACACGTGACAACTTGACACGATACAACAGGGACCAATGAATGCGAAATCCACCCAATGAAACACGACGACCAGACACTTGGAAACGAAAGACTATGACACGACACCAACGAGCACCCCAACGATACGACGCGGACACACGAAACTTGGACGAAGGACTACGACGCTACGACGCGACACCACCCCAAGCGAACGGAACGGAACTCTAAATGACACGAGACACAGGACACTCGAAACTTGGACGAAAGACTATGACGCGACGACGCGACACCACCCTAAACGAACGGAATGGACACTCTAAACGACACGAGACACAAAAAACCTGAACATGCGAACGGAGCGGAACCGAAGAAAATGATACGCGACCGAGACACAACTGGCGACTGGAGAGATGACCGAACTAGGCGCGGAGTAACACCATCGTGTGACCGAAGTCACACCGTAGAAGGTGTGACTTGTAACTTTTAAACCGCTAAACCAAACTACTGTGCCGAGTGTGAGATCGAAAAGGGACACGAAATGAGATCTGGCCGATTGCTTTTAAAATTTGGAATGTAAGCCTACCGTTGGTGCGCTGTGAAGACTGGAAAACAGAACGCAAAAACCAGTGTGAACGCCAATGTCCCTTCCGCGAAGACGTCACTTGCCCTGGCGCCCGGATATGTGCGAGGAAAGAGCAGCAATGGAGGTCCCGAGGATTCGGAAGATGGATATCTGATACCACTTGCAAGGATATTTCTATCCTCTGCTAAATTTACTTACAAAAATAATTATTATGCAGAACCGAAAGACGAAAGTAAATACGAAATACAGAAATACAGTGAACGAAAGGAATAAACAAGCCACTCAAGGTGGGCACACCCTCGCCAATAGGCAGTTGCGATTAATGCCAGTGAAGATTTAAAAAGAAAGATGATAGATTCAAAACTATTGAATCAATATATATATATATATATATATATATATAAAGTATAAAACTCTTGGAAGCGTCGGCTGTCGGCTATGTTTGGACTGCAACAATGAGGAAGCAAGAAATTCCATAAGTAAAATAGACATGGAGACTTAAAAGATAGAAACCATTATGAGCAAAAATTAATAATGGAGTTTAGGCAGACCCAACTTATCCCCCAAAAATAAAAAAATTGAGTCAACACAACAATAGATAAAGGACATTGGAAGAAAAGATGCCAACACGTTTTCTCAATGGTCTCACATAGGTAACATCTATTAGGGAGGACCATCCCCCTTTTGTGTAAATTTTCAACAGTGAGGCATTTATTCTGGATGGCCAACCAATAAAAGATGTTAATCTTCAGAGTCAAATGTTTGATCCAAACTTTGCTAGAAGGAAGCCAAAGGGGTGAATTAGAATCAAGAAGGGTGTATGTTGATTTGATCAAAAAGGAGCCATCTCCCTCTCCTTTCCAAATTAACAAATCTTCTAAGTCTTGCACTTTTAAAACCTGAAATTTCAACATGTTAGGGATAGATTTCCAAGCAAATATAGAGTTATTGGTTGATAACAAGGAATAAAGTTATTTGTTGATAACAAAGAATATAAAATATTTTAAAATTTTGAAAAACCTTAAGTTTTTGTCCCCAAATCCATAGATACTTTTAAGAATTTTTAGGGTTGAGATCATGGAGTTACCAATTTTTATTGGAAAGGATGACATTGATGCTCAAGAATGGTGGATGAAGTTTAGATCTCTATATTCTAGGGAATTTTTTTGGGAATGCCAACTTATTAAAATTTTAAGAGAGGAAGCTTATGATTGGTGCAAAAGTCTTGCTAAGGAAAGGAATTATAAGTGTTTCACTTGGGATGAAATGGAGCATGCATTCTTGAGTCAGTGGAACCCATATAAAAAGATAGCTAGTTTGAAGGTCACCATCAAAGGATATGAAGAAGAAATAAAAAGGCTTTAGAGGGAACTGAAAGAAATGAATAAAGAGGATATAATAGAAGAAAAAATACAAATGACAATGTGCAAGTTCATGGTTGCATTCAAAAGGAAAAGCTTAAGAAGCAAGGATCCAAGGAGAAGCAAGAAGTAGTTATGGAAAGGGAACAAGTTGAAGAACCAATAGAAGACTCAAAAGTTGAATTTATAATAGCAACAACAATAGAGTCCATGGAAGAAGTAGCAACAAAGTCCAAGGAAGCCATGTTAGAAGTGCACAAGGATGCACCAAAAGAAGGGTATAAGAGAGAAGATTGTGAAGAAGAATTTAAAATAAAGAAACAAATTGTTGAAGAATCAAAGGAAATAGAATATCAAGTTAAGGTTGTAGCATATCAACACCCACACCACCCTGAGCAACAACAATCTTGGAGGCATGGCTTAAGGCATCAATATTATAGATCTACATGGAGTCAGAAAGGCATCAAGTATGACAGTGTTTGGCAAAAAAAACATAATGTTTTGGATTTCAAAGGGATGCAATAACATCAAGAAATAATAGGACTAACCGTTCAAAATATTAGAGCAGAGAAACAAAAGCATGGAGCCAACATAACAATTATGGATATTCAAGTGGCACAATGACAACTTGACATCATCAAAGACCACCACTAATCAAGATTTCACTTGGATGGATGGATGAACAAGATTGGAAAATGTCAAGAAGAAGGATGTTGAATATTTGTTTAAAAAAAATTAAAACTCAAAAAATAAATATAAAAAAATTCATACTTTTTATGAAAAAATATGTAGGTATCTTGTTATAGCATCTCAATTGAGATGACAATTGAATATGTTTATAAACTCTTAAACTTTAAAGAAAAGAGTTATGATTTGTCAAAAATGGGGAACCCGAATACAACCCCTTAAAAAATACTATTACGTGATTCATTCAAATATTATGAAGTAAATAAATAAAATAATGGTTCATTCAAATAAGTTGGGGCACTTACCGAGAGGAGACCTAGGTTCCAATCCCACGGGCGTGCCCATGCATAGCTAGTAGCCCGATCCGACTCCTCTCCGTGTTGCACCTGATTGATGACGACGATCTATTTCTGCTTGTTCGACGGTCCCCTTCATGCCACGTGTTGAACCAGACTGACGAAGACGATGCAAACCCTGTGCGTTCGACGGTCCCCATCTCACATCGGGTTACCATTAACGAGACAGTGGATGTGTTGGAAGCCTTCACTGATAGTTTGAACCCTGCCAGCTACGCTCTGGCAGTTATTAAAAATTGTGATTGTAACCAATTCATCTATATAACCAAAAAAATATTATAAAGTAAATAAATAAAATAACTTTCTAAAGTCCAAAAACATGTATACTAGACTACTTTATACTTCTTTGAGATAAATTTCAAATATTATATACAAATATAACAAAGTAAATACAAGTTTAGTGAGTTCAATGGTGTTTGTTTAAACAATAAATCTATTTTTAAATTTAGAATAAGTATTGCTTTGCATGACAAGTTCATTTACGTGCATAACATAGTTTTCAATACTATATAAAATTTTGTTTAGTGCATTGTAGAGCAATTGCAAATGTGAATAGGTCATATCAGCATAACTTGAATTCAACAATTCAAATTGTTGCAGTATGATAGATACTGGAGTGGGGAGAATATAATTGGTTAAAATAATATGGTAATTTAGTATATTAAATATTATAATAATGCAAATAAAATGTATTTTAAAATTATATAATCAATTAAAAATATAATAGAATAAATAAATTTTATTTTATATTAATATATTTTTAATAAGTTAACGAGATTATATATTAACATGTTTTTAAAGGCATTGTCAAACGATGGTAAATAAATCGTAATTAAAAATCCAACCAAATCTTTATATTGTGATGAGCACTTTTGAAATAAGGTAGATCGCATTAGTATGATTTATTGTAATATCATAAAAAGGTGGTTTGTTACAAACCTTTTTCAATTTTATATAATAAGTTAAAAATTGGTTAGAGTCAATATTTAAGGAGGAGATATAGGTGGATACATGGATAATATCTCAACTTTGTTTTAATACCACTATGTGGTGATGATGTAATACAAGTGAGGCCTATTTCAATTCATATAACCAATTAATAATAATAATAAATTTTTTTTCAAACCTTCTTTTAATAGGTTTTATTAAGAACTACCTTTTTAAACTAAAAAATAGGAGCCCTTCAATTTTGATCTCTAAATGGGATAGTAATTTGAGATCCTTAGTATAAAGAGATCTTTGAGATCTTTAGTATAAAGAGATCTAGGTTGTAGATTTTTTTAAAGTAATATATCTTCCTTTCTACTTAAAAGAAAAACATCAAATGTTTGCCCTAGAAAATCAAAATTTCAAAGGTGTGAAATCATCTACCATTTGGATTTGCATTTGTAAGTTCCAAGTAATTTGGATATAAATCTTTCATAATTGCATTCTATTTTATTTATTTGAAAAATATATAAATAATAAATCAGTTTAAAATTAAAAGTAATGTATATTAATTAATAGTTACAAGCTTATTGCAATGGTAAGGGCTTTGGCCTCTCTTTGAGAGGTCCAAGGTTCAAACCCCACTCAGTATGAGGGGACTAGGACCCCTCATAAAAACCTGTATAAACTCATTGAAAATTTTAGAGCTGCAAGCTTACTACAATGGTAAGGGCTTTGGCCTCTCTTTGAGATGTCCAAGATTCAAGCCCCACTCAATATGAGGGGATCAAGACCCCTCATTAAAACCTGTGTAAAGTCACTGAAAAAATGTATATTAAGCCAAAAGTGAGTATGAGTTAGGAGTGAGCCTTATCTTTTATTATTTTAGAAAGCAAGTGTGAATTTGGATTGCATGCATGAATCAAGAGTGAGCATGACGGAGAATAGAAAATTGCAATCTACCAAATCCAAATTTTCATGCAGAAAATTAGAAGAACAGAAACCCGATTTTCCATTCAATAACTTGCAAATATTTTACACAGTAACAGCCCACAGGCTTTACAAAAACTGGCGCACAAGCTCAGTCTTCACTATACTCTATTGCAATTCCCTAACTCTCCATCCCATCCTATTACAATGCCTGGGTTTTTATAGAGGCCCCGACCCTCTCTGGCTCACCATTACACAAAATGTGGATCACAATAACCGCTCCATGATTCCACTCTGCACGGCCTCTGTCACTGCCGTCTAACTCCCGTTCACTGTCAGATTACTCCGCACGACTCTTCGTTTCCATTCCTCAACTGGTCATTTCCATTTTTCCCGTGCCTCTTCGTCTTCGTCTGCTTTCACTACATCTTGGTGCCACGTGTTGTCCAGTGCTGCCACGTGTCGCTCCGTGAACCCATTCTGGAATGGTCCCGGTAATCGCCTGTTCCTTTCGAGTCATGAGACACCATGTCGCGATATCGCGACATGTCACGACATCGCGACATTTTCTTTACCTACCCTTCCTTTTCCTTTTCGGTCGTGATATCGTAACATTTCTCTTCCTCGTTCCTCTTTTCCACTTCGGGTAGCGAAATCGTGACATGTCGCGATTTCGCGACATCTTTCCTTCCTGCTTTCTTTCGCTCCTTCGGGTCACGAAATCGTGACATTTCAGCTCCCTTGCCTTCTCTTCTTCATCGGGTTGCGAAATCGCGACATGTCATGAAATCGTGACATCTTCCTCCTTTGGCTCCTTCGCTCGCCCTCTGGTCACGAAAATGCAACATGTCGCAAAATCGCGACATCTTTCTTCCTTGGCCCCTTCTTCGCCTTTTGGTCGTGAAACTGCGACATGTCATGAAATCGTGACATCTTCCTCCTCTAGATTTCTCTCTCCTTGGTGGGTCGCGAAACTGCGACATGTCATGAAATCGTGACATCTTCTCCTCTGCGCCTTCTCTCTCTTCTATGGGTCGCGAAACTGCGACATGTCACGAAATCGTGACATCTTCCTCTTTCGCTCTTCATCCTGCCTTTGGGTCACGAAACCGCGACATGTCACGAAATCATGACATCTTTGCTTGCAGCCTCCTTCTCCCTGTTTGGGTCACGAAATCATGACATCCTAGGCACCCTTGCTTCTCCTATGAAACCTGTCGTGAAATCGCGACAGTTGGCCCGACTGGTTTCTCCCTCCATTTTGTGTCATGATATTGCGACACATTTTCTGTCGCGATATCGCGATGGCTTCTCCTCGCTGGCTCCTCAGCTCCACTTGTGTCACGATATCGCGACACATTTTCTGTCGCGATATCGCGACAGATTCTCCTCGTTGGCTTCTCTCTGCCATTTGTGTCGCGATATCGCGACACATTTTCTGTCGCGATATCGTGACAGCTTCTCCCTGCAGGCTTCTCTCCGCCACTTGTGTCGCGATATCATGACACATTTTCTGTCGCGATATCGCGACAGCTTCTCCCTGTAGGCTTCTCTCCACCACTTGTGTCGCGATATCGTGACACATTTTCTGTCGCGATATCATGACAACTTCTCCTTGCAAACACTTAGAAATTTTTGTCGATTCAAAGATGGCTCTCCTGCCACTGGATGCCTCTGCATCAGGTGCTACTGGATGCTCCTACATCAGACACCCGGGGTTGGTGGAGAAGTGATCCTCACTTCTACGCTATCTGGTCACCGCCTTCTGTAACACTTCCAGACATTCACCTGCCTCTGCAGTCCGCTTCAACTTCGTTTCCTGGCCTCTACTTCTCAGTTTATCCTCACGCTTTCTGCGTAGCTCCTCTTGCTTCTGCAAATCCATTCTGAGTAGCTCCTTTTGCAGGGCTTTCACTTGCCTCTGCAAATCTCTTCTGAGCAGCTCCTCTTGCATGGCTTTTATTTGCCTCTACAAAACTCGAACATCTTCTGTCATTGCTATATCTCTGCCACCAACAGGGTTTCTTCTTGGAGGCATTCTGCTCACTCTCTCACAAGCCCTTCCATAGATCCTAGTGTAACTGCCTCACGTCCGACGATCTGTTACACACTCAGGAACTTTCGACTCTGATACCACTTGATGGAGAACAGAAAATTGCAATCTACCAAATCCAAATTTTCATGCAAAAAATTGGAAACAGACTTTACAAGAACAGGAAACCCGATTTTCCATTCAATAACTTGCAAAGATTTTACACAGTAACAGCCCGTAGGCTTTACAGAAACTGGCGCACAAGCTTAGTCTTCACTATACTCTATTGCAATTCCCTAACTCTCCATCCCATCCTATTACAATGCCTGGGTTTTTATAGAGGCCCCGACCCTCTCTGGCTCACCATTACACAAAATGCGGATCACAATAACCGCTCCATGATTCCACTCTGCACGGCCTCTGTCACTGCCGTCTAACTCCCGTTCACTGTCAGATTACTCTGCACGACTCCTCGTTTCCATTCCTCAATTGGTCATTTCTATTTTTCTTGCACCTCTTCGTCTTCGTCTGCTTTCACTACATCTTGGTGCCATGTGTTGTCCAGTGCTGCCACGTGTCGCTCCATGAACCCATTCTGGAACGGTCCCGGTAACCGCCTGTTCCTTTCGAGTCGTGAGACACCATGTCACGATATCGCGACATGTCGTGACATCGTGACATTTTCTTTATCCTGCCCTTCCTTTTCCTTTTTGATCGCGATATCGCGACATGTCACGATATCGTGACATTTCTCTTCCTCGTTCCTCTTTTCCACTTCGAGTAGTGAAATCACATGTCGCGATTTCGTGACATGTCGCGATTTTGCGACATCTTTCCTTCCTGCTTTCTTTCGCTCCTTTGGGTCGTGAAATCGTGACATTTCGGCTCCCTTGCCTTCTCTTCTTCATTGGGTCATGAAATCGTGACATGTCATGAAATCGTGACATCTTCCTCCTTTGGCTCCTTCGCTCGCCCTCTGGTCGCGAAAATGCGACATGTCGCGAAATCGTGACATCTTTCTTCCTTGGCCCCTTCTTCGCCTTCTGGTTGCGAAACTGCGACATGTTGCGAAATCGTGACATCTTCCTCCTCTAGCTTTCTCTCTCCTTGGTGGGTCGCAAATCGCGACATGTCGCGAAATCGTGACATCTTCTCCTCTACGCCTTCTCTCTCTTTTACGGGTCGCAAAACTGTGACATGTCGTGAAATCGTGACATCTTCCTCTTTCGCTCTTCATCTTGCCTTCGGGTCACGAAACCGCGACATGTCACGAAATCGCGACATCTTTGCTTGTAGCCTCCTTCTCCCTATTTGGGTCGCGAAATCATGACATGTCACAAAATCACGACATCCTGGGCACCCTTGCTTCTCCTATGAAACCTGTCACAAAATCGTGACAGTTGGCCCGGCTGGTTTCTCCCTCCATTTTGTGTTGCGATATCGTGACACATTTTCTGTCACGATATCGTGACAGCTTCTCCTCGCTGGCTCCTCAGCTCCACTTGTGTCACGATATCGCGACACATTTTCTGTCGCGATATCGCGACAGATTCTCCCCGCTGGCTTCTCTCTGCCATTTGTGTCACGATATCGCGACACATTTTCTGTCGCGATATCACGACAACTTCTCCCTGTAGGCTTCTCTCTGCCACTTGTGTCACGATATTGCGACACATTTTCTGTTGCGATATCGCGATAGCTTCTCCCTGCAGGCATCTCTCTGCCACTTGTGTCGCGATATCGTGACACATTTTCTATCGTGATATCGCGACAGCTTCTCCTTGCAAACACTTAGAAATTTTTGCCGATTCAAAGATGGCTCTCCTGCCACTAGATGCCTCTGCATCAGGTGCTACTGGATGCTCCTGCATCAGAGCAAGAAGTGAGTGCTACATTTTCTTATTCAAAAAAATTTAGGAAAAATAAAAAATTAAAGGTTTCTTATGAGGAAAATCTAGGTAGCATGGAAGGAAAATAAATTTTTAATATCCCAATTGGAAGTAACAATGCCCTAGCTAGAACTAGGGATGCCCTAATTGGGCATAAGTGGAAGAGTAAATATATTGCAAACCTTATCTAGGTAGCATACATTAAATTAGAAGTAGAAAGTGTAAGCATGAAGAAAGTGTGAGCAAGGTAAAAAAGTCAATTTTGAATGTCCTAATTAAAAGTAAGGATGCCTTAGCTAGAAGTATAGATGCCCTAGTTGAAACTATGCATGCCTTGGTTGAAAGTATGGATGTTTTGGTTGAGAACAATAAGAAGAGTGAAACTATAACAAACCTTATCTAGGTAGTAAGTGTTACACCAAAAGTGATTATCAATGATGAGATTATCCAACATGACATAATGGTTCTTAGAAGAAAAGGACTAACATGAAAGTTCCATAAATATTAGTCAATATTTTTGGAGATTCAAACTTGGCTCAAGTGAAATGAGGATTGAATTCCAATCACTTTGACTTCTCTTCCAAAAGTATTTTCCTCATTATCTTCTTTAGTTTGAAAATCAAGGATAAATAATGGGTGGTGGCCCATGGTTTAGGGGGGCGACAAACATTATATTTTAGACCATTGAGTAAGAATTGTTTTGTGGAGATAGAAACTATTAAAATGCTTTTGGTGTGGATTAGAATTTTTGGATTTTCATAGGAGGATTTTAAGAATATTGGTAATATTATAGGGAAGTTCATCCAAGAGGGACCAACTACTAAGGATTGAAGGCATGTTGTATATAGCAAAATATATGTTGCATAAATATTTCAAAACCTTGATCCCAACCATTAGGATTAAATTTGAATCAAAAGAATGCGACCAACAAGTAAATTATGAAAATATTACATTGTGGTATTGCAAATATTATTAAACTAGACACATGTCAAAAGATTGCAAAGTAAAAATGACGGAGATAAAGAAATTTTTGGGCATGAGATAAACTTCAATATAAATTAAGGAGAACATACAATAGTAGAAGTTGGATTAGGTCAAGGATTTTACACTCCCAAAAAAGTGGCATAGAAAGCTTCTTTGCATTATCAAATTGTGAAGGCCATTATAGTCTACTCAAATCAACCATTAGAAGAGCCAAAGACAGATACAAGTAATAAGAAAGTATAATGGACAAGTTCAAATTTAGAAGGAATTAAAGGTAAATCATTAAAAGTAGTGTAAACCATCTTCATTTTATCTCCTTGCTTTATATTGAAGTTTGTCTTATTTATTAATTTTCCTCAAATAGTATAAAATTCTCCTCTTGCAATAAAAATGAAAGTCGTGTAGAGTGTATCCCTTCCACTTAGGGATTGAATAATAACATAAAAAAGAAATGAGTATGAAGGATATCCATGGAAATTTAAGGTTTTTAGGGTAGTATAAGAAATTAGTTACTACAAAGGATCATTCTTGCACCTTAGTGTTTCTAGGGCAACATTTATGGTTCTTAGAGGAACATATGAAATAAATTACTATAAATGATCATTCCTACACTTTAGGGTTTTGGGGGTCAATGCAAAGAAGAAAGTGTCTATGAGATTATACCTTGCACTTTAGTTTCTCTAGAACAACATAAACCTTTAGAAGATAAGTTTCATTATGAACAATATAGAAAAATAGAAGAAATTTATGAAGATGAAAGCGTCGGTGGGAATGAAAATAGGAGAGGAAAACCCTCAAAACAAGAACAATGAGAAAGGGAACTCAAAGGGATATATCAATTTGGGAAACAAAAAACAAAAATCCCATGAGTTAACAAGAAGTGGGGCTAAGCCCATAATTGAAAGTAGAAAGAGATGATGCAAATTGTATTGTGGAATACTTAGGGTATGAATAAGATTCCTAAAAATTAATTTATTAAGGAATTAATAGGTTTTATAATCTTATATTTATTTTAATACAAGAAACAATAAATGGTGTAATAAGGAATGTAAGGATGCATTTAAAAATATTTAAAAGATGGAGGATTGTCTGGAAATTTATTCTATTAGAGCTTCTAGAGATTTTGTGACAATATGGTACAAATACAAATGGGATGGACAATTGCTAAAAGAAAAAGTAACTGTTTTGTTGGTCTATTTTGTAGGAGAGAGAAAAACTTTAAAGTTAAGGTTATATATGTATATGCTCTAACTAAAATTACTCCTCATGAAATATATTAGATGAATCTCAACATATTTTTGTCAAATACAATGAAGATTCATGATAGTGATCCATGGGTTCTTAGGGGGACTTCAACACAATTATATCTCCTTTAAAAAAAAGGATGATACTCTTACATAGTCTAAGCCAATGCAAGATTTTGTTGCATTTATCATTTTAGTTGACCTTTAGGATTTTATACCTTTAAGTTCTCAAGATACATGGAATAATATATGTATTGGAAAACTCATATAGCAAAAATATTGGATAAGTTTTTGTTATTCAATATATGGTCACAAATAGAGTATACATTTTTTTTAAATTTTTATCACAAGTAGAACCAGATTAAAAACCCATTCTCTTGAGATGTGATTTACTCAATATAGGCCATCCAAAGCCATATTGTTTTTGGTCTATGTGGGTCAAAGACCCTAATTTATTCCACATGGTTATGTTATGGTGGAATGAAGCAAATTTTAAAGGATCATGTATATAGGTTTGTTCAATAGATAAAGTATGTAAAGGGCAGATGAAGATTTGGAATACAACATTTTTTGGGTAACATATTTAAATCAAAGGAGGAAATTGAATCCAAGCTCAAAAAATTACAAGAGATGGTAGAAATCAATGGAATGGACAAGGATACTTATTTGCAAGAAAATAATTACTTTTTAACTATCATATTCATTAAAAGGAAGTCATATTAGTTTTAAAGACCTAGGGAGATGGCTTAAGAAAGGAGATAGAAATATTACAATTAAAATATATTTGATCCCATGAAGAATATTGTAGTGGTATGTCTTTGGGTTTTCATCTAGGATACCCAAGTTCAAACCCTAGTACAAGGGGACTGGGACCCCATTCAAAAAACTGTGCTTTACCCTAATTTTTTTTTTGTATTGTGAGGGATACCATAGTGGTATATCTTTGGGTTTTCATCCAAGAGACCCAATATCATGTTAGAGAAAATTACATTATTTGGTTAGAACATAAAAGTACCTTACGATACAAATGTAAATATTACTATAGGGTGTGACTATATAGTTTATATGTGGGATTAATATGTGTGCATGTGTAGGATGTACACAAGTGTCATGTATAAAGGTGTGTAAGTTCATGTAAAGTCAAGAGTTATGTATACAAGTGGCAAGTTAAGAAGTCAAGAGGCATGGAATAGAAAATGTTGCATCTCTTGAATATGTGAGGAGAGTAAAGTCAAAACGTTCAAGAGTCACCTTTCTAAGGTTATATTATGGAGGAAAAACTCCTATAAGATTTTTCTTCATGTTATTGCATTGGCCATCTATATCTTATTATTATTTTCATGAATGTTTTTTTCTTGAATTTACATGGTGGAATCAGTAGCCACCTTATTTTCATGAAGGTTATTTTCATTGATTTTGGCCATTAATATTAAGTTGCTCTAATATTTGATATTACTTGAGATCTTGGATATTTATAACCTGTGATAATATGGCTAAAAATCCAACAATGGTATCAAAGAAACATTACATAGATTTGTTTAGAGCTACTTTTAGTAGTCTCTATTGCTACCATCAAAGGAAAACTTTGGTGTGAATTTGGAGGAAGAGCCACATGAAGAAAATGTAAGACAAAATATTTTTCGAGTTACTAAATACCTTGAAATTATTTTTTTGAAGAATTGATATTGTGCAGGCAAAATTTGTGGAGTCCATTAAAAATTACATGGGCTAAAATATATAAAAAATCAGCTTTTAAGAAGGTGCTACCCAAAAGGGAATATGAAGTTGTGTAACAACCCACCAAAACCAACCCGAGAGAGAGATATATTTTTTATATACACAAGTAGGTTCACGAAGGAGTCCCAATATTATTTTTAGCATTCTCAAGGCTTCACCATGTTTGAGTTTAATGTCACTACAAATGACACTCAAGTGGACAGGAGTGGCCAAAATCCCGTATTTTTGGGGTTCACCTTACTAAACCTCACTATTTAGAAGGATGCCAAAGTTATCCCCCCTACCTTTCCTATACCCCCATCAGTATAGAAAAATTTGACCATAGCATAGGGATTATCCTTTAATACCCATAACACTTAAAGGTGAATGCTTATTCCCTAACCTACCCATAAGTCTATCTATGTAGGTTATTCTAGCATAAAGCCTTGGTGCTTCATTACCACACCTTCCCTGGATAACTAAGGTCATTACCACTCACCTAGTAATGAGCATGGTTACCTAAACTTACTATTTATGGTACCACCATAGCTATCTTGTGAATGATTCCATTAACTACATAGTTGTGGAACACCCAATCCTCACTGTTCAAGGTGTATCAATCACAAGAATCTAGCTATTGCATCATCACAACTCCTTTCAGATTCATGAGTGCCTAGCTATGGAATCACTATAACTCCTTCTAGAACTTCTACTTTGTTATTGCATCACCATAACTCCTCCCATGATTGGGTTCATTATTTGACTTAAAGGGTTGTAAAAAGGGTCTAGATCAATGCCCAAAACCCCTCCCAAAATTCATGCTAAGACAATAATTTAACATCTCTCTTTTAATTAAGAAAAAAAGGTGCTATAATGGAAATCAACATGCATAGTTATAGAACATTGCTAAATATAAGATGAAATAGATCTTACATAGCAACATAAAGCCAGTATGAAAGAAACATCTTGCTATATTCAAATCATGACTAAAGTAATCATAATACTAACTTCTAATATAATGCTAACATAAAGCATCTACTTAATTTAAGCAACCTTATTTAGATCAATGCTAGCATATAGTTTTCTTTTCTTTCCACAATGAAAAATCATTTTAAAATATCAATACTAACTCATCATTTCATTTATTCATTGCATAAAATCTAAAGTATTTTCATGCACTTACAAATAGGCTTCCAAGCCTTATCAGTAATGAAATAAGAAATACCAAGTATTATAATCCAAACTTTTCATTTACATAACAAAATTTCCTTCCCAAATACACTAGAGCAAGCCCACCCAAATATCCTCTACATCATCTTCTTTTCATGATCACCTTCATGAAAGGAATCTCCTTGGACTTAAGAAAAACTTAGGGATTAGGACAACTCTTAATGTAGTGCAACTACAATGCTCTATGCATAAATGCAAGCAACCATGCAATTACAAAATTAAAAAACCAATGAGAGAATCTCTTACTTCTCTCTCTAATGTTTTCCCTACCTAATCAAGTCTTGGAGAATCATTAGAATCATTTCTAGAACCAAGTTTCTTTTCTCATTTTAACAATGCAATTACAAAATCAAACACCCAAGGAGATAATCCCATACTTCTCTCTCTAATAATTTTCCTACCTACTCAAGTCTCAGGAAATCATTAGAATAATTTCCAAAATCAAGGATATTTTTTAATTTTAACCATGCAATTACAAAATCAAACACCAAGGAGAGAATCCCAAAACTTACTTTATTTAGCCAATAGAAACAAAAAGGGGTCCCTAACTTTCTTTACAAGAATTAAGGACACTAACATTATCAAGCATACTAAGGTCTTATAAAATAACATTCAGACCATTCAAAGCAAAACCTATAATCATACTTTCATTCAATGCTAATCTATTGGAAGGAAAGCCAAACTTAATTCCTTTAAGAAGCCAAACCATTCTTCTTATTTTAAAGAACCCGAACATTAATCCATTAAAATTGATTAACATAAAAGATACTTCACAAAGAAAGCAATAAAGAAAAAAACTCTTCTTAAGAAAGGAACTAAGCAATTAAAGATATATCAGAAAGGCTCTAAAAATTCCTCAACACTATAGCTGATCAAAGGTTCTACCTCCCTTCACTGAAGATGAAAGCAAAAAGAAAGAAGAAGCTACAAAACTCTTCTAGACAAAACAAAAACAATCATGCAAACCAAGGATGCTCATGCACATACGATTTAAGTATCTAAGGGATTTTATTAACATCAATGCAAGTAGGGCATAGGTCTAAGAAAGCAAAGACCGAAGTACACAAGAAAATCCAATGTAACCAAACGTTACAACACCAAGCATTAAACAACAAGGATAACTTTGAACGAAAGAAAGCACCAAACATAGAACATGGAAAAATGTACAAGTTAGAGGTAACTGGACTGGTCGCTCAATAATCTAAGGGATTACCACAAACCAAGGAAACATATAAATGCATCTAATCTACTAGCACAAGCTTCGAAATCCAGAGGCCAAACAAAGCAACATACATCAAAGCAATATTTGAAACAAATGGGAGAAAATCTCCATACCAACTAAATCAGTGCTCAATCAAGCACAAACTCAGTGCAACAAGCCATGCAAAACACCCAAGAAATGAATATTCCTCAACATAAAATCAATACTAATTATTCATACCATAAAGCAATTATTGTAAAATATACCTCTTCTACCATACCTTTCCCAAGCTTTCTCCTTTCATCAAGTTCCTTTTCTCTGCCTCCAACACTCTCCAAAATCAATCACCATCAAAGAGAATATCCCTCAACATATAATCCAAGGCCCATCCACCCACACTCTCATGAAGGTACCCATGCACATCCATCCATGGTGCATGAAGGTCATGTATTACCAAGATGGCCAACTCACTCGAGCTCATTCTTTCTCAAGTTTTAAATATTTTAAAAAGTATTTCAAATATTATCTTTTAAGAAATATTAAAAGCTCTAATATTAATTTTAGAGGCTAAGGTTGATTAAATTTTGCCCTTATTTTAATTCACCCACTTATATGTATAAGGTAAAATACAAGTTATTAATCCAATCACTCATTCAAAACACCTTTTCCTCTTGGTGCTAATTGCTAACAATAACGTAATTGAATTAATCACTTATCAATTAATACCAGATGTTACCCAAGTGTTGTAGGTGAGTTGGAGAGGAGAGGGCAATCCTCCAAGGGAGGTACTAGATTTTAATCTCCACCCTACCAAAAAGTTGAATTGGGTACCCAAAATCCAATTGATAATGTTGGTGCTAGTAGGGTTGGGCATGACTTTCGGGTGACTTTGATGGTGTAGAACCCCCTGGTCGTGGTCTCTCAAACCAAGGCGGCCCTGCAAGGGATTTTTTGCTTAAAAAAAATACCAGATGTTAATATTAATTATTAACATTGATACTAATATCTCAAGCATTAATATTACTAACTATATTAATACTTCAATGATTTAATCAATCAAAACTATGCTTCCAACTTAAGCAAATGAGGACTTTATCCAACTTGTAATACAACACATTGCTTTATCCTTCAATAGGTGGCTTTTTAAGATAACTAACTTGTTATTCCCTACCTACTAAGGATGACTCCTTTGCCAATAGCAATCTCATGGCCCAATGATATTTAAAAAAAAAAAGCAATATGCAATGCATCTAAATAAATGGTACTATTTACCCTTGTGCTATCGATGTACAAGTCATTGCCATCATTTCCCAAAATTTTATCTCTCATCTCTGGTGGTTTTCCCCTACCAATCCACTGATGAAAGTACTTGGTATTGCAACAACATATTCATTAATAGTACCATATTATTATTTTTTCTAAATAATAAAGGGTTGTACAATATTACCATATTCTTAAACAAAGCATAAAATGTAATTACCAACATATAATGGTAACACAAACTAATATTATGCCTTAAATATCCACACATCAATACATAAATCAATGTTAGAATAAGTCTTGCCAAGGAGGGTCATTACGTACTCCCCCCTTGGACTAAATAAAATCCTCTTTGTTTCCTAAAAATAAATTATAAGCATATATTTATTAATCAAAGAAATATGGGTATTGCTTTCTTATTTCATCAACATCTTTCCAAGTGGTATAGTTTTCAAAATATTGGTCCCATTGGACCTTACATTGATCTAGGAATAAAACCTTAGAATCTTTATTGATCTCACATCAATGGCTGAGGGATCTACCATTTGTAATTTAGAAATATTCCAAACATGATTAGGATCAACAACATATTTTCCAAGTAGAGATATGTGGATAGTATCATGGATCTTTAATAGGTTAAGCGGTAAGGCGAGCCTATAGGCTACTAGACTAATTTTATCAATTATTGTGAAAGGCCCAACATAGTGAGGATCCAACTTAGTTGACTGTTGTAAATTTGAGCAAGTTTTTTTGTCATTGATGTCAAGAGGTTGATGTCCAAGATTCGTCATCATTAATATTATCAGGTTGTTTTTCCAAAAGGCAAGGAAGAGTTTAAAAGAAATACGATATAATATTTAATTTAAATATTATATGCCTAAAGAGGCCTAAAAGGTTGAAGACCTAAGGAAGGAGAAGTAGGTTTAAAATGAAATAATAATATTATAATATTTCGGGCAAAAGGATGAGGTGAAGAAAACAAGGTCCAAGGAATCATTAAAAATAATCTATCCTTGAAAAGACCCATTGAGCAGTTTATAAAGGATTTAATTTAATTTATTTAAATTAAAATATTTTAACCTATGGTTAAAATTTTAATTTAAATAAATATAGGCGCCAAAGTTTAAAAGGTTAAAAATTAAATTTAAAATTTGAAATTCAATTTTCGAATTTGGGCCAACATGCAAGCGCAAAAGACAAAGTGTCTTTAAAGGGGAAACAAATTTTATTTTCCTCTATCCATGCATTTGAATACCAAGGCTATGTTAATAATTTTGTGCGTTGTTTTTCTAAGGTATAAAATGATATTCGTGATTTTTAAATATTAAAGGGTAGACGTTGGTTGAAGTGCATGTGGTGTGGTCAAATATTTCCATCGTGCTCGGTAGCGCAAATGGTGGTTAAGGGATTGTTAAGGCACTCCCACAACAGAGGTTGGGGTTTTGAATCCCCACGTGATCTATTTTGTGAAGGATAAAGACATTTTGTTTGTTCATCAAAATCTATGGAGGCATAAGAGGATGTGCATGAATTAAGGTTCATGTATGGGTGTGTAGCCCAACGACAACCTAGCCTTGGGCTAAGGTGCTGCGGCGACAGTTGGTCACGAGTTTAAGCACAACCAAGGCATGCGCAATAGTTTTGCAATGTGGGCCAAAGGATTATAAGGTAAGCGCTTTATTTTTATTTTGCACCAAGGTTTAGGAGGCGCACATTTTATAAAGGCCACATGATAGTTATATAGTACCTTGGGTGAAAGCATAAGGAGTCATAAGGTTAATTAAAATATTTTTGCACTTAGAAAAATAAATAAAGGTTGGAGTTATAAGGGTTAATAAAGGAATTGGTTTTATAGGTTGAATATTAATTTTTGGAGTTTATAAGGTGTTTATAAAGGAAATCGATCTTTTATGTATTGAATAGTTTGGAGTTAGTAAAGGAAATTGATTTTTATGTGTTGAATGATATTTTGATAAGTTTGGAGATAATAAGGTGTACTTTTTATCCTTTTTTAAAATTAAAAATTATTTTTATTTTTGAGACTTGATAATTTTTGTATGGTGAATTAATTATTGGGGAGAATAATTGTGTGGAGATTTTGAGATAAGTTGTTGCTATCTAACCTTGAAATTGGAAAAGAGGATTTGATTGTGATTAAGACAAGTTTTGAAGACATATCTCCATAAAAAAAAAGGTATGGGCACATCTTCCTTATGAGTGGAATATTGTTGGATTGAATATTGTGAAATGCAAAGTTGGAGTGAAAATGATTGTTTGATAAGCATTGTTGGAAATGTTTGAATAAGTTTTAATGTGCATGATTTGTGGATGTTGAAAGATCATGAGTATCATTATTATGTGAGATTGAGAACTATCTTGAGCTAGGGTTTGTGAAAGATCATGAGTATCATTGTTATATGAAATTGAGAACTATGAGCTAGGGTTTGTAAAATATCATGAGTATCATTGTTATGTGAAATTAAGAACTATCTTGAGCTAGAGTTTGTGAAAGAACATGAGTATCATTGTTATGTGATATTGGAAACATCTTGAGTCAAGGTTTGAGTCCCATAGTGTAAATTAATTGGAAGTATAGTGAAACACTTGGTTATGGTTTGTAAGCAAGATGTGCTTCATTGAGTGGATTTTTGAGTGAAGTTGGATGAACATTATTGATTGAATGCATTGGAGTGATAGTTCAATATTTGTGAAACAAATTATTCTTTATTTTTGAATTGATTTGAAAGAGAGTTTGAAAGTGATAGAGTGTTTGTTGAAGTGTTAAACATATTGAGTCTTTAATAATTCTCTATATGTTTCTATGGTTGAACAAGATTTTGAGTGAAACTTGTTTGTGTGATTGAAGAGGTTTTCTAAAAGAGATTAAGTTGAGTTTTGTATGCAAGTTTTGAAGTTGTTTGAGTAAGCTTTTGTGAAAGCTTAAGAAAATATTTGTGTGAGCTTTTGTGAAAGATTACAAGCAGATTTGAGATAATTCTTGGTGAAGACTTGAGAGCAGATTAAGCAAGTTCTTGAGAGGACTTGTTGAGCAGATTTGAGGTAAGTCTTGGTGAAGACTTGTTGAGAATATTGGAAAAGTTCTAAGGAGAACTTGTTGAGCAGATTTGAGGTAAGTCTTGGTGAAGACTTGTTGAGCAGATTGGACAAGTTCTAGAGAGAACTTGTTAAGCAGATTTGAGGTAAGTCTTTGTGAAGACTTGTTGAGCAGATTGGACAAGTTCAAGGAAGGACTTGTTGGAAAGATTTGAGATAAGTTCTTGAGTGGACTTATGGATAGATTTGAGGCAAGTCTTTGAGAAGACTTGAGAGCAAAATTTATTGATTGATTTGTTCAAGCTTTGTGTTAAGGCTTGGGGTAGATTGAGCAGAGTTGATTTATGATTTGATCAAGCTTTGTGTTAAGTCTTGAGGACAAATTTGAGGATAGATTTTAGTGTAGATTTGTGCCAGAATAGAGACAGACTTGTGAGTAGATTTGTGCTAGATCAAGGACAAAATTTAGTGCAAATTTTATACAGAGATTGAGTAGAGCTGAGAGCAAGATTTAGAGGTGATAGAGTAGAGGATAGTAGTCTCCAATGGATAGAGATCCATTAGCCAAGGTAGTGAGAATAAAGGTCTTATGAGTGAGGAAAAAGGTCTTCTATGAAGAGAGATCCACAAGCCAATGTAGTGGAGGCAGTAGTCTTCTAGAAGATCACCAACCATAGAAAAGGAGAAGGAGTTCTCCTGTTGATAGAGATCCACGAACCAACAAAGGGGAAAGATTTCTCCTGTGAATTGGTATCCATGAACTTGATTAGGAGATTGGAGTCTCCTTTGGATAGAGGTCCATAAATATTGTAATAAGGAAGGATTCCCAAGATATTTGTTAAGAAAATTTTAGTGAAATATTTTCTTCGTGGAGTAGCCCACATTGGATGAACCATGTTAAATTGGTGTCTCTATTATGTGTGATGATTTGTGCATTGCTTTGATTACTGTAGCTAATATTACCATTGATATATTGGATAATATTATTTAAGAAATAAAAGTCAAAATTGGTATTATATTGTTCACGCCCCTCTTAGTATAAGATTGTGTTATTTATTGACTTGATGGCACTTTTTATGGGTCTTACCCTCAAGAAAAATCGTCTCCCATAGAGAATTCTCTTGGTGATATTTTTAGATCAACATAGTTCTTCTAGTGATCGACAACTTCCTTGAACCTTACTAAATCCCTTTGAGCTATTCCTCCATCTCTTTGAAAGTTTTTGGTTTGATCACCACCCAATCCTTTGAATTATCCCATGATAGAGGTGTTATGCGTCTTCTACCATATAAGTCTTCAAAGGTGCCATTCCCAAGGATGTGTGGTATCCATTATTATATGCAAATTCCACTAGATGCAAAAAGAATTCCTACTTAGAATTTTGATCCATGTAGTACATGTGAAGAATGTCCTCTAAAACTTGGTTCATCCTATCCATTTGAACATCTATTTTTGAATGATAGTATAATTGATGTTTAGCTTAGTGCCCACCACACGGTGAAGAGCTTGTTAGAATTCTAATGTGAACCTAGAATCCTTGTCTGATATGATCACTTCAAGAAAACCATGTAACCTAAAAATTTCTTTAACAAACTTATTTGCTACTACTGATGCATCATCCTTGATGTTTCTTGGTATAAAATGTGCAACCTTGGTCAACTTGTCGACCACCACAAGAATTGCATCATGTTGATACCTAGTCTTAGGTAAACCCATAATAAAATCCATAGATATTACCTACCATTTTTGTGTAGGTATATCATGTGGGTACAATTTTCCTACTGGATGTTGATGTTCTACCTTAACCTTTTGGCACTCTAAACATATTGCAATAAAACTAGTGATATCATGCTTCATTCCTACCTAATAGAAGATATTTTTCATATTTTCTCTCATTTTTGACCCTCCTAGATGGGCAAAGTATGGATAATTATGCATCTCTTGCATAATAATTCTTCTCAAATCACTAGTTTTGGGTATGACAACCCTATATTTGAAGCATAAAAGCCCATATTTTATGTTGAAATCCTTATCTTCATCAAGATTTCTTTTATTTTTTTTGAAT
Source organism: Wollemia nobilis (assembly GCA_028583015.1). Taxonomy (NCBI): domain Eukaryota; kingdom Viridiplantae; phylum Streptophyta; class Pinopsida; order Araucariales; family Araucariaceae; genus Wollemia; species Wollemia nobilis. Next base: position 48,157 of record JAQPPZ010003728.1, read on the forward strand.
CTCAATGATATACTGATCTTGTAGTTGCATTTATCTAACTTTGTCCATCAAGTCTAGGTGAATCAGGGTTAATGCTACTACGTGCCTTCTCCTACTTAAGGCATCTGCAACTTTATTTCCTTTTCTTTGATATATTCAATACCAAAGTCATATTCTGCTAAGAACTCTATCCATCATGTCTATATTGCATTCAACATAGGTTGGATAAAAATATACCATATACTTTGATGGTTTTTCCTTATTTCAAAAGGTCTACCCAACAAATAGTGTCATTAGACCTTTAGTGCATGCACAATTGCTACCAATTCTAGGTCATGTGTAGTATAATTTAGCTCATGCTTCTTGAGTTTTCTAGATTCATAGGCTACTATAGCCTCTTATAGATATAACACCCCACCCAAACATTCTAGAGAAGCATCTATGACCCTTGTCTACTTTGAACTCACAATCTCTTCTTATCCTTATCGTTGTATTCCATCCACATTTCTTGGAAATTGATTTGGGCTCCATGAGCCTTCAACCATTCCATCCCTAGGATAATATCAAAAACATTAAGAGGTTCCACATAGAAGTTATATATAGTGGATCCATTGGGTAAAGGAATCTTAGTTGTAGATAAAAATTGATCCATCAAGTAGGTTTGTCCTGAATTGTACTCGACTTTCCATCTTTTGGCATATCCTTGATAATACTAGTGGAAATAAAACCATATGTAGCTCCACTATCTATTAAAAAATTTAACATATTTTTCAAATAGCTTACCATTCAATAACATAGGTGTTGCTTGTCCTTCTAGGTTTTGATTCCTTGTAGCGACATAGATCTAGGGCTACTTCTCCTTTGCTCTGTTACTTGACTATAACTATCAGGGGCACTTATTGGCATAGTGAGGACCTTGGAGGTAAAGCACCCTATCTTGTGTAGTTAAGATTTTGTCTTACCCCTCTTGCTAATTTTAGATCCATCTCTAGAGTTTCCTTTGTTGTTTCCATTTCTATATTCATGTTCAACAATCATTTATAAAGAACACAAGCTTATACTAAGAGGGGGGTTGAACAATATAATATAAAACTTTTTACTTTTATTTTCAAAGCAATATCATCCAATATGATCAATTGCAATAATGAAAAATTCACAAATCATTACACACATAAGAGACACAAATTTAACGTGGTTCACCCAATGTGGGCTACATCCACGAAGAAAATATTTCTTATAAATTTTCTCAATAAATCTCTTGGGAACCAATTTCCTATTACAATGTTTATGGGCACCAACCCAAAGGATACACCAATACCCTATGCTCAAGTTCATGGACCTCTATCCATAGGAGACACCAATCCCCTCTGCTATGGTTTGTGGACCTCTATATACTAGATATACCAATTCCATTTACTTTGGTTCGTGGAACTATATCCATAGGAGACACCAATCCCATTTGCTCTAGTTCATGGACCTCTATCCACAAGAGACACCAATCCCCTTTGCTCTGGTTTGTGGACCTCTATCCACAAGAGACACCAATCCCATTTGCTCTGGTTCATGGACCTCTATCCATAGAAGACACCAATCCCCTTTGCTCTAGTTCACGAATCTCTATCCACAAGAGACACCAATCCCATTTGATCTGGTTTGTGGATCTCTATCTACAAGAGACACCAATCCCCTTTGCTTTGGTTCATGGACCTATATCCACAAGAGACCTCAATACCATTTAATTTAATCTGCTCCAATCATTTACACAAGGCTTTCTCAAACCTACTTCAAGCCTACACAAGTCTTGCTTAAATCTGCTCCAAAATCTACTCTCAACTCTGCTCAAATCTACTCCAAAACCTGCTCTCAACTTTTCTCAAATTTGATCCAAAACCTACTCTCAACTCTGCTCAAAACCTGCTCTCAACTCTGCTCAAATCTGCTCCAAGCCTACACACAAGGCTTGCTCAAATATTCTCACCAAAACCTACTCAAATCTGCTCCAAACCTACACACAAGGCTTGCTCAAATCTTCTCACCAAAACCTGCTCAAATTTACTCCAAGCCTACACACAAGGCTTGCTCAAATATTCTCACCAAAACTTGCTCAAATCTTCGCAAAGCCTATACACAAGATTTGCTCAAATATACTCAGATCCTACTTAAATTTTGTATACAAATAATACTCAGCTATTCCCAAATCTTCATCAAGTGCTTTATCTAACCTTCAATGTACTTTCTTCAACTAAATTAGTCTAGACATATTCTACCCATAATTCGTTTAGCCTCTTGAACATATAGAGAATGATATGCACTAAAAAATGCTCAATATGTTATTAATATTCATTAAGTTTATCACCTTAATATATCTCATATTTATTTAATTTTAAAGGTAGATTTAGTCTAGAACTTGATAACTGACCTCGTAATTGTTGATTTGCACCTTCACTCCAAAACCAATCACAACACACAAGTTTATCGTCTTCATCTACTCCCAAAATCAATCATGATGATGTACAAATTTGATTTAAATCTGTACTATAACCCTTGCACATTTACTCCCAATATCAATCAAAACTAATACATAGATTTGCTTCACAAGATTGATCTATAACCCTTGTAAGTTCATTCCCAATATGACTCAAAGTAAATGCACCACTTTTCTCTCAAACCCTTGCTAGTATGTTTTCAAATTTATTCAACAATAATTCACCACCACTCTCATCTTCAATCAAACACTAATACACATCAAATTTACTTTCAAACCCTTGCACTTTTATTTCCAATTTCAATCAAGCAATGCACAATCAATCAATCCTTATACCTCCAACCATATGACATCAAAAGATTTTCTTCATCAAAAACACACCTTGAGTAAAGGATTAAATCACCATACCTCTAAAACTGCCTTGATGATGATGTGCTTTCAAAACTCGTCTTAACACAAAATAATTTTTCTTTTTGCCACTTCAAAACAAGTTAGCAATTTTCTTTTTCCCTTTTTGATCAAATATCAAATCAACCATTTCAGAAATCCTTATCAAAATATTCAAAATAAAGCTTAAAAATAACACCTTATATCTCCCTTGTAAAAATCACAATATAAAACTTTATTAACATCAAGAACCCTTTTGCAAAAATAAATTCACATTTATCATTTGAAAAATATAATCTCAAAACTATACCTTATGAATCCTTTTATTTTTGAAAAATTTAATTCAAAACTATACCTTATGACTCCTTTTATTTTTGCAAAAATTAATTCAAAAACTAAACCTTATGGCTCCCTTTATTTATGCAAAAAATTATTTCAAAAAATTTACTTTAGGACTCCTTTTATTCAAATAAAAATTAATTACCTTATACTATCACCAACGGGATTCGATCCCTTCACCTTGCAAGGCATAGCACCCTGCCATGGGCCTTCTAACTGGATGTGCTATCAAAGTGCTTGAAACCTCAATGTGCAAAAAACCTTTTATCTCTTCCGTAACTTAGATTTTTGTAAAACGCACATCGAGGAGTTTCAAACCCTCAACCTTCTACCTGGAAGTGTTTCCCGTGAGCTATGTGACCAGCTGGGCTACCTCGATGGTTAAAAAATGAGTTGCACAACTTTGGATTTGAACGTTATGCTCCCTATCATCGAAAGTTTACCACTCTTCTCCTTCACCACCGCCTACTTGTCATTGCTCCTCTTAGTCAAAAGGCTCTCACAAAAATTCCACACAACTTAGACCAATCAAAATAATTAAAGCATATATTTATATGCTTTTACCCTTAGGTTCCAATGATGTTGGCTCCACTTATTTTGCACTTGACCTTTGGTACTAAAACCATAAAATCCCATTATAATATTTTTAAAAAATATTATAATATTAATCTTCTTAAAACCTTTGGCCTTTGTAAAATTTAAACCTTTGTCCCAAGCACTTTTAAACCCTTGTCCTTTTCTTGTAATATTTAATTATTTTAAATATTTGTCCCAAGAACTTTTAAAACTTTTTGTCCTTTGCTTTCAAATTTCTCTTTATAATATTTAAATTGGATATTAAATATTATAATCCTTTTCACAAAACCATTTGCCTAGCTTTGCAATAAACATTGCCTTGAATAATTTATCCATCCTTATAAACTCATCATCCTTGAAGAATGTTTCGACCTTGAGTACCATGCACCCTTTGACATTAATGACAACTCAATATTTCTAACAATCTCCTCATTTGTCATTGATGGCAACCCTACTAAACATTTTCTTTGACTACAACTGGATTCCTAAACTGCTCCCCTTGATAAGCTACTCCCCCTTACTAAAATCTCATCCCTTAATGAAATATCTCCCCCTTTAACATCAATGGAGAAGGTGTTGAGGATACTTAGGCTTATTCATTAAGCCTAAGTTAATATTTATTATTATTATTGTTATGTCTTATTATTGCACTTTGTTTGCACGTGAGGCATAGTATGCCCACATAAGACAGAGTTGTTAGGTGTTAGTTAACTGCTAGAGATCTTGTTTGTCTCCTAGCAAGTTAGTTGCATCCTAGGTTAGCAATTAGTTAACCATTAGTTAAGTGGTTGGCCATTTGAGGCAACTTGTTGCAACTACTTAACCTACGTAACATCTCATTGTATTCCTATATATACTTGCATATTTCATGAATAAAATAGCTTCATTATTGATATTCCTACATCATTGGTATCAGTTAGCTTGAGGAAAGTTGCAGAAAGGAGGGCAAGTTTGACCCACTTTTGCTAGGTGTTTAGTTGGAGTTATCAACTAGCCATCAAGATCCTAGGAAGGTGTTAAGTGGAGCTTGAAGCCATCCACAACACCAAGTGAAGCTGAGGGCAGAGGGAAGAAATTACCCCTACACCATTTCCTTAGCGAGGAGCACCAAATATGCCAAAGACTTGCAAAAGAAAAGTATAGTTTTTATCAACAACAATATTGGAACTCCAGTTTGAGTATAATAAATCTTGCAAAAGGAATTGTAAGATCAAGTTGTTGCATGAGAAATTTTTCATCTTTGGGGTGAAAAAGATTTATTTTTATAAAATATTAATAATTTTATTAATATTTTATTAAAAAAAAAAGAGGGTGCATAATTTTTTAATCCTATCTAAGAGGCTTGCGATGGGCCATTGAATGGCCAGTTAGCCACCAGCCAGAAGTAGGCAACACCGACGACCATCACCGGCCAGGCCACCCATCGGGCTAGTCGAACAACTAGCATCGATAGTAGCCGACGTGACTGGGCCACCACCAGACATCAATGACTGCCCTCATGGCATGAGTCGATGATAGACCACACTAGCAAAGCCATCCACCGATGTCGACAGACCATCGATGGGCCACAAGCATTCTCAAGCGGGCCACAGTCGACAGACGACAACCATACCAGGTGATCAACCATTCTTAGGTGGACTGACAATGCAAAACATAGTCACCCAACTTGACAACACCCGGCCTTCGATAATAGCGATCGACGTTAGAGCACCAGCACCCAACACCAGTCGATGCTGACTTTCTTAAGATGGGTAACCACCCGACTGCAACCCACCCGGTTGTAGGTAATTTGATCGAGTAGTCCAATCGATCACAACGCAGCCACCAGCACCCATACGCAGGCAGATCAATCGAGCAGTCAATCGTAGGCAGACCTATCGAGTAGTCGATCATGATTGGAGGTGACATAAACTACACCTCCCAGCAGTCGACCTCCCTTGCACAAGAGGATTACAACAGATTACCAGTGAAATAGTAATTGTTGCAGTAGGCAACAGAGAAGTTCATTCGTAGTCAAGCACAGATAAAACCTAGTGCACAATGAGTTATAGGCTCGTTTATTCGACGTCCTAGTTTTTTTGGTGCGATTTAGGTTTCACGACAACAAAACCTAGTTTTTTTAGAAAGAAAACAACGTTTTCAGTGTAAGATCTGGTTTTCTAATGACGTTGAAATATCCGATGAGCATAGACCAAAATATGGTGATAATTTTTTTTATAAACCTGAGGTTCTATTTTTGGCGGTCATCGACAAAGTTTTATGATCATCGCCGACGATCGCGAGAGGTGGAAAGCATGGGCGCTTTATCCCACATTTGTCCTATGGGGGACCAAGTGGGCTTTATTAGTCCAAATGCCCACCTTTAACATTATCTAGCTTTGCTAGACACTTCGCTTGCATATAGCGCATAGAGGTGCCAGGTGGGGTGCGACCTTTGAGGCCATAGCAGGGAGGGTCTGTGGTATTTTCCCAAGATAATGTTGACTCCACTTCTAACTGATTGCACCATGTGTCACAACCACGCAGTAGTTGATTGCAGGTAGTTGATCGGCCTGCACAACTCAGTTGACCGGGGCTGAAATTTAAACATTTTTGGCAGGAAAATTTGTCAAGAAATTCAAAATTGGAGGGAAAATTCAAAATTTGAATTCAAATTTTTACCTTTTGGCACCAAAACTGCAAAGAAGGAGAACAAAACTTTGAAAGGTGATATCTTCTTCATTTTTGCTCCGTTTTCGATGAAATTTTTTGCATTGTGTTGCAAATTTTCAATAGATTGTTAATTTTTGCTCCTAACCAAAATTTGGCATTGTAAAAGGGCTAATTTTTCATCATTTTTAGTGCTAACATTGTAATTGCAAAATTGAAAATTTTAATTTTGTAAAAGCACTAAAATAGCCTATTTTTGAGAGCCAAATTTTTGTAAAATCTAAGCAATTGGCTGCATAGGAAATTGAAATTGTTCCTAAGCCTAGATTAGTTTTTGCAAGACCATTTTGTAATCCTCCTAGTCTGGCATATACTCGAAAAAATATGGCTCATGACCTCAAAACAAACATGGAAAACCTCACCGAAGTAGTAGACATTTTGGCAGAAAAAGTGAGAGACATTGTTGTGTAATTTAACCTTGGTGAACTCAAAATCCACCATAACCATGCAAACAAAGCCAAATGTGAGGTTAAGATGTATGATGGATCTAGAGATCTAGATGTTTTATCTGCATGGATTTTGGATATGCAAATTTGGTTTGCTTATGCTGAAATTTCGGAGGATGAACAAGCTACATTTGCTACACTAAAACTCACAGGTTTAGCAAAAGTTCTCATTGTAGAAAGACAGAGCCATAACACCACCATAACTTGAAAAGAATTAACTCAAATTATGAAAAATACTTTCTTTCCACCAAACTACCAAAGTGACCTCACTACCAAGTGGTATAGATTGAGGTAAACCTATGGGATGTCAGTTTCTGACTTCATCTTCCAATTCAATAGGTTAAGGGTATTGCTTGGTGTGAAAGATTCAGAAGAAGAGTTGATTAATAAATTCACTCATGGCTTGCAAGATCAAATTTTCAGGGAGATCAAATTCAATGTCTTCCTCACCTTGGATGTGGCATTCAATCATGCCATTCTTGCAAAGGAGAAAGTTGGTGCATATCAAAATTCTCGTTCATCACAGGAGGGCTCTTCCAAAGGCGAGAATAAGCATCAATAGAAGGTGAAGAACAATTCTCAATCTTCCCATCATTCTTCTTCTCCTCCCACTTCTCCTAAAGCACATTCTTCTTCCTTTCATGCTAAAGATTCTTCTTCTTCATTGTATTGTGACTTTTGTAAAAAGCATGGACATGTAAAATCCAAATGCTATACTTTTGAGAAGTTTAAGAAGAAGAAATCCCTAATTGTACAACCTACACATGAGGAACCACAAGATGGTCCCATTTTTGCTACAGGGACAAAATAAGAATATCCTAATTTAAAGGGTAAACTTAACAAAGTTACCCTAATGTCCAATGTATTTGCTCAATGGGGGTGTGATCATTTGTTTGTCACTAGAGCCCACTTGATGCATGATTTCTATGTTGATTGTATCATTGATAACAGATTGTAAAAGAAACTCATTGCAAAGTCCATTGTGGAGAAGTTGAAACTTCCCATCAAACCACATCACCAACCTTATGCACTTGGGTGGAAAGATATAGACTCCACATCCAACATCACCCATACTTGCACCTTGACTTTTGCTTTTGGTGACAAGTTTGTGGACAAAGTTAGGTGTGATATCATAGATATGGATTGTTGTGGACTCTTGCTAGGTAAACCCTATCAATTTGATAGGAATTCTATATATCATGCTAAAAAGAACACCTACACATTGGAGTTGCATGGTAAAAACTACTTGATACAAAACACTACACCTACTTCCAATTTGATGTTGAGTTGTAGGCAAGTAAGGAAGCCATTGAGTCAAGCACTCATTTTGGCTCCTGCTAGCATTTGTTCCACACATGAAAATAAAGCACCACCTAAATAACATGCAAAGGAAGAAGTTTCACTCCCACATAATGAATAGTCACAAGAGCAAGTGGTTAAGGAACCCACCATTATCACTCATGAGAAAGATGCCATTGATTCCATTGGTATAATTTTGGGTACACCTACGACTATTGAACCACTTGTTCCACAAAAGTTACCTTTGGCTTTGCCCACTCCCACCATTGCACACATGGAGGAGCAAGCTAAGGTTACTTCCCTTATTGAGCACCAACAGAGCCTTCTAGGCAAAGTACCATAGGACTTGCAGGGGACTCCATAGGGAGTGGTGCAAAAGCATCATAATCCTCATTCACCATAGGTTGGAGGTAGATATTGGGTTCCCTTGGATGAGTGTCACTTTCCAGAGATACCATTTTAGGACCCTCTTTTGGTACCTAATCCTATTTTCAGCCCTACAACAACAATGGCACTTGATCGTCAGCTTTCGCTCATTTCATATAGAGTTTTCGAGATGAAGACTCATCATATTGGATAAGGTTCTTACACTACTTACCTTGTCGCCCATCGTGGTTACTTTCCACACATGGCTCGTTGGATTCCTCACCATGAGATGGCCCATGACTTTCCACATTTATTGAGAGCATTGGGGTCCAATGCTTATATGGTTGGGAGGAGTGTTGAGGATACTTAGGCTTATTTATTAAGCCTAAGTTAATATTTATTATTATTATTGCTATGTCTTATTATTGTACTTTGTTTGCATGTGAGGCATAGTATGCCCACATAATACAGAGTTGTTAGGTGTTAGTTAACTTCTAGATATCTTGTTTCCTAGCAAGTTAGTTGCATCCTAGGTTAGCAATTAGTTAACCATTAGTTAAGTGGTTTGCCATTTGAGGCAACTTGTTGCAACCACTTAACCTATGTAACATCTCATTGTATTCCTATATATACTTGCATATTTCATGAATAAATAGCTTCATTATTGATATTCCTACATCAGAAGGGCTCTTTGGGACTAAAAATAAGACATTTAGCACAACCCCCTCACCACCTCCTTTTCTTGAGGTGATCAATTATGGGATGGGAGTGAACCTACTCCCAATTTATAATGCTCTTCTTCTTTTTCAAATTTCTTTCTCCAAACTTTTGAAGTCATACCTCTTTGAACATTTTGACTTTCCTTCTTCTTGCTTGTCTTCAAAAATTTAGGAAACACTGTTCTACACCATTTTGCTTTATGCCCAAAATTATTGCAATTGAAACACATGATGTTGTAGTCCTTGAAAGGTGTAAATGAATTGAAGTTCCTCTTGGTGAAGCCAAAAACATTCTCATCATGAACCCTGCAATGTATAGCTTTGTGACCAAAATGATTACATGAGAAACAATAACCTTGGAAGAAATTTTGAAACCTATTTGATTTCCTTGGAGGATATTACCGCATGGTTCTCTCATTCCTTTTTCTGTGATGATCCTTGTTCCTTTATGGTGCATTGTTTTCTTCCTCATTGATGCTTCCACTTCTACATACATTAGCATAGGTCTTAGGTTCCTCTTCAATCATTTTCTTTGATGCTTCTATTTATTTTGAGCTTGACTCCCCCTTTTCTTTCTCTTGACCTTCTTCAAAACCAAGTCCAACCTTGATAAATGGAGATCTTTGTGCTTTGATAATATCATCCAAGTTTTTTGAACTTTTTCTAAACTGATATATCTTATCATTAAACTTTTCAAGTCCTTTCCTTAGAGTGACAACTTCATGTTCTAGTCTTTCACATTCTAGCTCTTTTGCCTTTAACTATTCAGCCATACCTTCTTCAATTTTCCTTGCCTCTTCAACCTTAAATTTTAAGTCAGTGAGATCTTGTAGAAGTTTTGCCTTTGTTTTTCATCTTCTTGAACTTGAACCTTCAATTTTGAATTCTTCTTTCTAACCCTCTTCAACTCTTCAAGAGAAACAATAAGTTCCTATTTTATGTCAAATGTGGCTTCCTTTTCATATTCTGAAACTTTCTCTTCTTCTTGGTCTTCAATAACAGGAGCATCTTCTTTCTCTTCTATGGCCAAAAATAGAATTTCTTATTTTTCACTATCTGAGAGACTTTCATCACTGTCACTGGAAGCACTGCTTACTTCTTCAACATAAAAAATTTCTTGTGCCTTTGAAAGATCTTCTTCTCATGCTTACCTTGACCATACCTATTTTTCTTTTCATGATAGAATTTTCTTTCTTTCTTTTTCTTGTATTCCTTTTCCTCTTCACTGCTACTATTTTCAGCTTGTGGACAATTAGCTACATAGTGACCAATGTTACCACAACTAAAGCATTTCATAGTTTACATATTTTTGTGTTTTCTTAGACCCTTCTTATTTCTTCTCACAAAGTTAGCCTCTTCTTCACTGCTTGATTCATCACTTGATTCTGGTTCTTTATCCTTTGCCTTATTTGAAGCTTTGAATGTTGCCTCTCATTTGGATGTTTGTTCTTTTTTTGTCCTCATCTCATAGGCTGTGAGTATTCCATGTAGCTCATCCATACCTAAAATTTTGAGATCCTTCATCTCTTCTATTGTTGAAACCTTTGCATCATACCTCATAGGGAGTGATCTCAATATTTTTTGAACAATAGTAGATTCCTCAATATTTTCTCCAAGTCCATGAATAGTGTTGACAACCTCATCAACACGAAGTAGATACCTAGCAATATTTTCCTCATATTTCATCTTCAATTCTTCAAACTTCCTCCTATGTGTTTGAAGTTTTGCCATTTTGACCTTGTCATCTCCTTCATATGTATTCTGTAACTTATCCCACATTTCTTTTGCTGAAGTGCAGTGCATGACTTTCACAAATTTTGATTCACATAACCCACTTAAAATTGCATTCATTGCCTTGGCATTACTTTCATATGGTTTCTTACCATTTGCATATGTGGGAGGAGTTGCAGGTGGTGTGAACCCATTCTCAACTGATTGCCATGTATCATATCCCTGTGCCATCAAAAATATCTTCATCCTTATGCTCTAGAAAGCATAGTTAGTCCCATCAAAAAATGGTGCCCTGTTTGATGAAAATCCTTCCTGATGTGCCATTTGTGTTCCTGTAAGATCTTCCTTCAAGATGTTAGGCTCTCACAAAGGAACCTTTCTCCGATACCAATTGAAGAACACAAGCTTATACTGAGAGGGGGGGTGAATAGTATAAGATCAAACTTTTTACTTTTCTTTCCAAAGCAATATCATCCAATATTATCAATTGCAATAATGAAACAATGCACAAATCATCACACACATAAGAGACACAGATTTAACATGGTTCACCCAATGTGGGCTACATCCATGGAGAAAATATTTCTTATAAATTTTCTCAACAAATCTCTTGGGAACCAATTCCCTATTACAATGTTTATGGGCACCAACCCAAAGGAGACACCAATACCCTATGCTCAAGTTCGTGGACCTCTATCCATAGGAGACACCAATCCCCTTTGCTCTGGTTTGTGGACCTCTATCCATAGGAGACACCAATCCCCTTTGCTCTAGTTCATGGACCTCTATCCACAGGAGACACCAATCTCCTTTGCTCTGGTTCATGGACCTCTATCCATAGGAGACACCAATCCCCTTTGCTCTAGTTCATGGACCTCTATCCATAGGAGAAACCAATCCCCTTTGCTTTGGTTCATGGACCTCTATCCATAGGAGACACCAATCCCATTTGCTTTGGTTCATGGACCTCTATCCATAGGAGACACCAATTCCCTCTGCTCTGGTTCGTGGACCTCTATCCACAGGAGACACCAATCCCCTTTGCTCTGGTTCATGGACCTCTATCCACAAGAGACCTCAATCCCCTCTACTCTAATCTACTCCAAGCCTTTACACAAGGCTTGCTCAAACCTACTCCAAGCCTACACAAGGCTTGCTTAAATCTACTCCAAAACCTGCTTTCAACTCTACTCAAATATTCTTCAAAACCTGCTCTCAACTCTACTCAAATTTACTCCAAAAATTACTCTCAAATCTGCTCCAAAACTTGCTCTCAACTCTGCTCAAATATGCTCCAAGCCTACACACAAGGCTTGCTCAAATCTGCTCCAAGCCTACACACAAGGCTTGCTCAAATCTTCTCACCAAAACCTGCTCAAATTTACTCCAAGCCTACACATAAGGCTTGCTCAAATCTGCTCACCAAAACCTACTCAAATCTTCTCCAAGCCTACACACAAGGCTTGCTCAAATCTCTAAGCCTATACACAAGATTTGCTCAAATATGCTCACAAATATTGCTCAAATATTGTATACAAATAATGTTCATCTATTCCCAAATCTTACATAATGATGTCATCAAGTGCTTTATCTAACCTTCAATGTGCTTTCTTCAACTAAAGTAGTTTAGACATATTCTACCCAAAATTCATTTAACCTCTTGAACATATAGATAATGATATGCACTAACAAATGCTCAATATGTTCTTAACATTCATTAAGTCTATCACTTTCACATATCTCACATTTATTTCATTTTAAAGGTAGCTCTAGTCTAGCACTTGATAACTAACCTGGTAATTGCTGATTTGCACCTTCACTCCAAAACCAATCACAATGCACAAGTTTATATTTTTCATCTACTCCCAAAATCAATCATGATGATGCACAAATTTGCTTCAAATATGTACTATAACCCTTGCACATTTACTCCCAATATCAATCAAAACTAATGCATATATTTGCTTCACAAGATTGGTCTATAACCCTTGCAAGTTCATTCCCAATATGACTCAAAGTAAATGCACCACTTTTCTCTCAAACCCTTGCTAGTATATTTTCAAATTCATTCAACAATAATTCACCATTACTCTCATCTTCAATCAAACACTAATGCACATCAAATTTACTTTCAAACCCTTTCACTTTTATTTCCAATTTCTATCAAAGCAATGCACACTCAATCAATCCTTATACCTCCAACCATATGACATCAAAATATTTTCTTCATCAAAAACACACCTTGAGTAAAGGATTAAATCACCATACCTCTAAAACTGCCTTGATGATGATGTGCTTTCAAAACCTATCTTAACACAAAATAATTTTCCTTTTTGCCACTTCAAAACAGGTTAGCAATTTTCTTTTTCCCTTTTTGATCAAATATCAAATCAACCACTTCAGAAATCCTTATCAAAACATTCACAATAAAGCTTAAAAATAGCACCTTATATCTCCCTTGTAAAACTCACAATATAAAGCTTTATTAACATCAAGAACCCTTTTGCAAAAATTAAATCACATTTATCATTTGCAAAATTTAATCTCAAAACTATACCTTATGACTCCCTTTATTTTTGCAAAATTTAATTCAAAAACTATACCTTATGACTCCCTTTATTTTTGCAAAAATTAATTCAAAAACTAAACCTTATGGCTCCCTTTATTTATGCAAAAATAAATTTCAAAAAATTTACTTTAGGGCTCCTTTTATTCAAATAAAAATTAATTACCTTATACTGTCACCAACGGGATTCGATCCCTTCACCTTGCAAGGCATAGCGCCCTGCCACGGGCCTTCTAACTGGATGTGCTATCGAAGTGCTTGAAACCTCAATGTGCAAAAAACCTTTTTTCTTTTCCACAGCTCATATTTCTGCAAAACACACATTGAGGGGTTTCGAACCCTCAACCTTCTACCTGGCAACGCTCCCCGTGAGCTATGTGACCAGCTGGGCTACCCCAGTGGTTAAAACATGAGTTGCACGACTTTGGATTTGAACATTATGCTCCCTATCACCAAAATTTTGCCACTCTTCTCCTTTGCCATTGCCTACTCATCGCTACTCTACTTAGTTGAATGGCTCTCACGAAACTTCCACACAACTTAGACCAATCAAAATAATTAAAGCATATATTTATATGCTTTTACCCTTAGGTTCCAATGACGTCGGCTCCACTTATTTTGTGCTTGACCTTTGGCACCAAAACCATAAAATCCCATTATAATATTTAAAAAAAATATTATAATATTAATCTTCTTAAAACCTTTGGCCTTTGTAAAATTTAAACCTTTGTCCCAAGCACTTTTAAACCCTTGTCCTTTGCTTGTAATATTTAATTCTTTTAAACCTTTGTCCCAAGCACTTTTAAACCTTTATGTCCTTTGCTTTCAAACTTCTCTTTATAATATTTAAATTGGATATTAAATATTATAATCCTTTCCACAAAAACATTTGCCTTGCTTTGCAATAAACCTTACCTTGAATAATTTGTCCATCCTTATAAACTCATCATCCTTGAAGAATATTTCTGCCTTGAGTACCATGCACCCTTTGACATCAATGACAACTCAATATTTCTAACAATTTCCAACATTACTTCTTGTTCTATCTAGTCTCACAGTGACCTAACTAATGATGTAAGTCACCTTATTTATTCTTGTAGCAAACCAAATAGGAAATTCATGTCTATCATGCTCCCATTGGGATCCTTTGGTCTCCCAATTTTCTTACTGGTGCCCACCACTCTCCTAGTTTCCTCACTAGCATCCATTGTTCTTCCCCTTTTCTTGTTGAAGTCTTTTGTTCTTTCAGACTTCCTTGGGAAACGTACAACAATTTACTTCTGCATAACTGATCCCATCCTCTTGGATTATCTTAGTATATATGCCATTTCCTATCCATACAAGCAGTTGGGCAACTTACAATTTCCTTCAATTATACTTACATTTAGTTAGTTTCATTTCTCCCATGAACTAACTTAGATCATTATCACTCCTTGATAATGATCATGATCAAACTTGCATGCCATTTCTGATAATTTCATTATTACTTGTCGAATATTGACCGTGTCCACTCTTGCCTACTCGTAAGATGCCATCTCTAATAAGACCATTATCACTCACCTAACAATGATCATATCCACTCTTGCCTAACTACAAGGTGTCATTCCCCAATAAGAAACTTTATTCTAGGATTTTTACTCCTTGGTCTGATTGGTACCAATGATGTGCAATACCCATTGTATCCCAAATCACATTAATATCCATAGAAGAGTAAGTCTCCATAAAGTAGCACATAAAGTCAAGGCTCATCCTAGGTGCACTCCATGGAAGTTTCTAGTCTTACGACCTAGAGCTCTGATAGTGATAGCTATTAGAATTAATATGCACTATGCCTTATTTAGTTTGATACTTGTCATTCTCTTTGACATTTGTCATATTATTCATATAGGCTTATGCCTATATATTGTACTTTCATTCATGTATAATATATCTCATCTTTGTTCAATACCAAAATTTGGTATCAGAGCTCCAGGCGCTCTCCTGAGCTTGTGAGCTTGAGGGGGGATTTCTCTCATGGAAATCCCCCCCTCATTTTTCTCCCATTCTTTCTTATTTTTTTCTTCCCCCATTTTTTCCTTCAAATCAGGTAGTATGCTCTCCATATTTCGATGGATTAGAAACTAGACATTTGAAGGAAAAATCCATGGTTGATTTTGTTTTGTATTCATCCAGAAGTAGTTTCTCGAATAAGAAATGAAAAATGGGATACATAGAACAAATGTTGTTTTAAAAAAAATTGTTTCATCTATTCTGGCCCAGGTTTACTGTTATTTTTTTGCAGGTCCACTTGAGTAGCAGATCTACACTGGTGAGGAAGGTGGTATCATATCCATTTACTGAAGACTAGCTCCTATTTGCACCACCAAGCATGAGTATGAACTCATTTGAGCTCATTGTTTTTGAAATGGGAGCGACTATAATAGTGGCAGCTAAACAAATTTTTTACCAGCACATCTTCACATCGATTAGCAAACTCTATTAGCAGACTATGGAGGAAATAACCTACCTCATCGAAGAAGCGCACCTGGTCTATTATGAATATAAATGAGGGTCAAAGGAAATATCTCCACTTGGCCCAGTTTTAGCACCTGATGGAGACTATTTTACGATAGATTCCATAATAGCAGCCATAGTGGATGGATTTGGCCCCACATTTGAAATTATCGTGGGAATAAGTGGTGGCCCAACCCCATATAGAACACTAGGCAGCTCACTGTTGCACTTATTATAGGTGGTGTGCTCTAGCACACAGTGCCACTATTGGTTGAGTTGTCAACAACTCGTGGAATGAATACCTATAGTTTTTAAAATATGATGCACCCATCATGGCAACCAACAACCCTACATTTAGTACATAATGGAGATCAGTGTATTGAGGCATTAGCAATAATTTATGGAGCCATGAATAAATTTCCATCGCCACACATTTTTCTACGAGCTAAGATCATGATCATGTTGCCCTTTTGCATGTGTTCTGCCAATGAGGGTAATGTTACTACTTTCATCATTATACGAAGAAAGACATAGATTCAATAGTCGAAGGTCACATTGCAATTCATCAGTGAGTGTTGTCTTCAATGCACACAAGGAGTTTTTCATGTGTGACTTTGGGTTTTGTGATCCTATGGACACGTGCTTCCGGTGGAGTTGTGCATAAATAAATTTAAATTTGTCGTAATTTTTTAAATTTGAACTATGAGCCGACGTCTGTGTGCAAGTTTCTATGGAATCATGCCATAAATTCAAGCCCCCACGATTTGGTGTTGATACTGCTCACAAAGTTTCCACGCTCCTTCAAACGGTGATGTCAACGATGGAGATTCTCTTTTCAGCCTACGATAATGACATTGAATGTTTATGTTTTTGACTATAGTGATGGCACATGTCCGAGGGATGGTGAAGCTCTAAGTCTAATAGCAGTTATGAAATATTTGTTTTCGGTCACATATTCTTAGAATGTCATGTGGAGCACAACCTGATGGTGATTAAAGTAGAACTAAGACTTTATAAGCGAAGATTATTGAATGCTCCTTGAGTGCGTGCTACATGTGATATTGATTTATCAATTTTATGGTAGTGCAGAGACACAGATGATGTCAAGAAATTATATGATACAATAGGTGAGCCCATATGCAGTTGTTTTGGCTTCCTGCATTGGAGGTGATGATTTCCCTGCAAGTCCTTCTCTGGAATGCAGTTTACAATGAGTTGCTACCTGTGTAAGCTTGAAGATCGATTTGGAGGAGGACAATGTCAGTATAGACTACATATTGAAGGCTATTAAAATATGTCATGCTTCCCAGATCGTAGTAAATGTGATGGAGGTTATGTGATTCTACCAGTGTGAAGCTACGATGTGTATGTCGAATTTGTGGAGGTTGATGGGGGTCAACTCTTTTTATGGTGAAGACCATTGATTTTTGATTCTCACATCTGAAAATGTGAAATTTTTTATGAGCAGATGAAATTTTAATTCTCCTTTCCTGTGAAATTTTAATTCACCTAAAGATGCCCGATCTATAACAACACAATTTTTTTTCGAGCTTGTTTTGAAGACAATTACCGCGTGTTTGGAAAAGTTTGTGAATGATCATGGATCTATGTGTCTGGTGGTTAAGGCTAAGGTGGACGATGGTGGATTTTTTATGGAGTGCACATCATCATTTTTTGTTTCTCATTGCTCCGCAACGATGACGGGGGCGAAAGTGAGTTTATTTTTGGGCGTTGGCTAAAGTAATTTTTTTTTGGGTGTTGGTGATTTTCTAGCGGTGGTCATATGCATGGTGGTCATAGTGATGGTGCTCTATGCATGAAACTCCTCCATGAAAGACAAAATAGGTGGCGGTTTGATGGACTCACCCGCTTGAAGTTTGGGTAGTTTCATTTTTGGCCCTCAAGTCGCCTGGGAGGGTGCTGTCGAATTCTTTGAGCAGTAAAAAGTTGTTGCTCTCCTGAAAGTGGAGCTTGGAGCATGTTAAGATTGCATTCCATTATCCCTATAGAGTGACATCTACAGATGTGATATTTATCATGCTCCTATTGGCAAAAGACGAGATCTATTTCTCGAGCATGCATCATGGAGGAAGCATGCTTGTTTGGATTAGAAGTCCAATGGAAATGTCGTGTTGAAATAATCGTGGTGCAAGTAAGTGGGCTGACATGCAAGTGGGAAAATTTCCACTACACCAAAGAGAACACCATATGTTAATTTATGGAGCTGCACAAGAATTCACTATATCCGAAGCTAGCAAAAACTGTGCTCAATGGGTGATATTACTTTATTTTCAAGTGCTTTTATTTTCTATCCCATTTGCATAATGGGAAGGCAAAATAGCTTTTAAAAAATTATTGAATGTGGGTGATATTAAAATATATGTGGTCTTGCATATAAAGAAAAAAATGGGGGTATTTTCATTTAAAAAGGAAATATATTAAAAGCCATCTTTTATAAAGTGGGAGGGCCACTTTATTTTTCAAATTGTATGGGGATTTGGAGTGCTCATGTCCCACATTTATTATATTTTTTTCAAAATTAAAAAATGGAAGGTCAATATAAATTAATGCAAGGGAGAATTGAAAATTTAAGAGTGATTTTTATTCCATCGAGAGCGATGCCAAGAATATTCTAGAGGAATATTCTATGATGCCAGGAATACTCTAAATCCTGATGTTATTGTTTTTATCACAAATGAAGGCCCCATGGAAAATGGAACATAGGGGTATTTATAGTTATCAAAAATATTTTTTCGATATGAACACAATGGTGGTGTCTATTTTTCATTTTGAGGCTGTTTCATTTGAGTTTTTTAGCCTCAAAGTTTTATACCTTGGAGTGCACTCTTGGTGGAACCCGACACTCCCAAAGGAAATTATATGTGATCCTTGTATCTACTCGCTTTCTCTATAGCACCTGGAAGATGCAGTGACTGGTTACCCATGCATTATTGTGGGATGATATGGCCACCATAAGGACACCTACTCTAGGAACTGCAAACATAGATACCCTATATTCTATTCGAGGACTTTTCTAGATCAACTTTTGAAGACTACAAACGAAGACACTTTAGAAGATTCTCTTCTATTCTTCTTTATTATTATCCTCCACATTTGGATTATATGGCTCATTTTATTGTATTTCATGGCTCATATTTATTTTGTATTAAGGTACATTTTTGGTCTATGTGCCTTAATACAAAAGAAATATGAGCCATGAAATACAATAAAATGAGCCATAGAAGCCAAATATGAAGAAGAAGAAAGAAGAAGAGAATATAATCTTCTAAAGTGTCTTCATATGTAGTCTTCAAAATTTGATCCATAAAAGTCCTCGAATAGAGTCTAGGGTGTCTATATCTATAGTCCTTAGAGTAGGTATCCTTATGGTGACCTCATCCTACATAAATACATAAGTAACCAGCTGTTGCATCTGCTAGGTGCTCTAGAGAAGGTAACTAGATACTAGGATCACTTACAAATTCCTTGGGAGTGTCGGGTTCCACCGAGAGTGCACTCCATGATACAACACATTTCAAGGCCAAAAAAGACATATGGAACAACCTCAAAATAAAAAATAGACACCACCAATGTGTCCATCTCGAAAAAAACCTTCCAACAACTATAAATAGCCCTATGTTTCGCTATCAATGGGGCCTTTATCATGTGGGAAAAAATAGCTACCTCCGTAGGTAGCAAAAATGTTAGCGTACTGTTCATTCTGTTCATTAGTTTCGTCTATATTACATTATTGGACTGCTGTTACAACTACGTAACAGTTCAGTTACGCCGGATGGGCTATTCCTGGCTACTGATGTACTATTTAATCCCTGTTTGATAATGCAAACGTTAATTCGCATTATTTACATGGCATCAGAGCCAGCGATGTGCAGGGAGGCGTGACGAGAAGCCGAGGTTGGAGAATCTGGGCGGGTGTGCAGTTAATTTTTAATTTTTTTTTTTGTCGCGCAGTCGCGATAGAAAGAGAAATTGAGTTTAACAGGCAGACTCCCCACCGGTCGTCGAAGCAGACGCAGCCGGCGCGCTGCGTCGCAGGAGGGCCCGGACCCTGTTGCGTGCGGTTGACGGGAAAGAGAGACCACTCCCCGCGTGTGCGCGCGACCAGGAGGGGCCCGCTCCCCCGCGCGACAGAGGAGCTGTCGCAGCAGGCCCGTGCGCTCCCGGAGCTGTCGCAGCAGGCCCGTGCGACAGACTGTCGCGCAGGCCGTGCGACAGGAGGGGAGGCCCCCTCCCCCTTGGCCGACGCTGCGGGGGGAAATTCAAATTTCCCGCCCACCGCGGCAGGAGGGGTATAAACCCCCCCCCGATGACTGCGTCATTTTAGACGCAGCTCCGAACGTAGCTCCCCCCCCAGGCGGGGAATTTAGCTCGCGCTCCCACGCGGGACCCGCGCGACGCGCTGGCCATCGCGATGTGGAGGGGGACCACCCTCCGGTCGCAGGGCAGGGATTTTTAAATCCCTTTTTTTTTCCCGCCCGCCGCCCGCCACAGGGGTATAAACCCCCCGCCCGGCGCAATTTGCGCGACTCCCCCTCCCCCCCTCTCAAATCGAAGAAGACGCATTCCGGATTTTTTTTCTTTCATAGAAGGCGAATTTAAAAAAAAAAAAAAAAACAAACCGGAGGCCGAAGCAGCGCATCGTCCGGGAAGGTTGCAGACTGCGACGCGGAAGAGGCTGTAGAACGCGGGACGGACCGCGACTAGCAGAGGAGGTGGCAGAGGGCTCGGGCAGACCGAGAAGGGACAAAGGAGAGGAGCTCCATTGTTTCTTCCGGATCAGCCCGCAAGCTCACTTGGCAGTGAGCTGTGCGGTAAGGCTCAGGGAGCCTGCAGGTCGGGGGTTCAAATCCCGCCGACTCCCCTCAGGTATATATTTTTTTTCAAAGTAATTTTTTAATTATTATTATTTTAATTAAAATTTTTAATTTTAATTTTTTAATATAGTTTTAAACTTTATAAATTAAAATTTAATTTTAATTTATTTTTTCTAAAGTTTTTAAAACTATATAAATTGAAATTATTTATTTTAATTTTAAATAAATAATGATTATAAAAATGCTTTGTTAAAGAAAGCTTTTTAAGGGGGGATATTTTTTTAAAAATCAAAGGGGGATAGAGAGTAATTTTTCGAAAAATAGCAATTTGGCATTGTAAAAGGTGCATTTTTGGCTGTGACCGACACCTTGTGGGTTATTCTTGTGGGCAATTTTTTTTGTTGTATGTTGCATATTTCATTTTTGCACTATAACATTAAAAATTAAAATCAAAACACTCCCTAAGTCCCCGGAATATAAAACCCATCTGTGCAATTTATTTGCACTGCAGCGTTCGGTATTTGCGATACCTCTGGCCAACACTTACAGGTAAAGCTGTCGTGATTTGGCTACTGTATCCGCCGCCTAATATAGCTGCTATAACGACGTCTGAGCTTGTTCTCTATAAATCGTCGGGGAGGAATAAGTACGCCATTTTTGCATTTTTTACTCCATCCACTACCCTTTATCGCACTTGTGTTTAGGCGTAAATCCTGACGAAGTATTCTTCATAGTGTTTAGGGGAAGTTACGCCCCACGCATGAGAAGAATCTTCTATGGTAGGTGCCATCAACAAGGCGATTCCCTTTCAGTACCGCTTATGTTCCACGTATCGTATGATCTCTAAATTTCACCTATAGTTTCCCTCACGTAAGGGCGGGTATTTTGTACGGTATATTGGCCTAGCAAAAGGTATATAGAAAGGGGGACCAATTTGGTGATATAAGGAACCTTCACTATGGCCGCTGTTGCAAAATTGATGACTAATCCGCATCAGTTATTGAAAGGTCCAAATTATACACCATGGAAACATAAGGTGAAGGCTATTCTCCAAATGGAAGATTTGTGGGATATTGTTACTGGAGTAGCAACAAGGCCTTCACCAACAGCAGGATCCACAAGTCCTTCAGCAGATCAGATTGCTTTTGACAAGAAAGACAGTAGAGCAAAGGTGCTCATTTTGTTTGCTGTTTCAGATGAAGTGCAACCTCATATAGCTGATAAAGCAAGTGGTAAAGAGGCATGGGATGCCCTTAGAACCATCTATGAGGGGAAGAATGAATCCACCATTCTTCATCTTCAACAACAACTTCATAACCTGAGTTTGAGACAGGGTGAAACAGTTTGAACTCTTTACGTGCAGAGTGTCTGAGTTGAAAGAGAAATTGAGTTCTCTAGGAGACGAAAAGCTTCTCATTTCACTTGTGATGAGAGCTTTACCTTCTTCATTTGATATGTTGATAACCTCCATCCAGGTGTCCCAACGACAAATTACCTACATCGAGTTGGTCAATCTGCTCCAACAACAGGAGGCACGCCAACTTCACAAGGATGATTCTTCCAATACAGCCCTATACACCAACGGGCAGGGTTCTAGGAAGAAAGGTAATGGGCAAAAAGGAGGCAACTTTCAGAAAGGAGGAAATTCTCAACAGGATACAAAAGGAAAAGGCAAGCAACCTCAACATAAGAAGAGGTGGTGCAAGATCTATGAGAAAGACAACCATGACACCAACAGGTGTTGGCATAAGAACAAGCAGAAAGGCCAAAACAAACCACAAAATAAGAACAAGCAACCCCAGGTGAATGTTGTTGTTGAAGAATCGACTCAGATTCTGAATGGGCACACAAGGTGCTCATGACTACCACAGATTCCACACAGAGGGATCCTATTTGGTATGTCGATTCTGGAGCTAGTAAACATATGACTGGCGACAGATCGTGGTTTGAATCATTTGTGGCCAAAGAGGGCAAACCTGTCACAATTGCTGATGATAAAACCTACAGGGTTCGGGGAGAGGGTACAGTTTCAGTCACTCTTCCTGATGGCAAGTGTCAGATTTACAAGGTCCTCTATGTTTCGGGATTGGCCAACAATTTGTTGTCAGTGACACAAATCCTGGACAGAAATATGGTTGTCAACTTTCGTGTTGAGAATGGAAAGAAGTGTTGTACAATTACCAGGAAGGGTAAGCAGATTGCAACAGACTTCTTATAAGCATGGCTTATTTGCACTAGATGCTATCTCTACTCCACATGTTGCCATGATTGTCTCTACCAAGGAGGCAACTTCCCTATGGCACAAGAGATATGGGCATCTTAGTTCTGGCTACTTACTTGAGCTCAGCAAGTATGAGATGGTAAAGGGTCTTCCTTCCCTTTCTGCCACATTGCCAGTGTGCTCTGACTGCTTGGCAGGAAAGCAACATAGAGTACCATTTGAGAAGAGCTCTACAAGAGCAAGAAAACCTCTGGAGCTAATTCACACCGATCTATGCGGTCCTTTCACACCCAACAGTGTTGGAGGGAAGAGGTACTTTCAGTTATTCGTAGATGACTACTCACGAAAGATGTGGGTTTTCTTTCTCAAACTGAAATCGAAGCTTTTGCATTCTTCCAGCAGTTCAAGAAATCCGTTGAGAAGGAGTCAGGGGCTTCTATCAAAACCCTCCGCTCAGATCGAGGGGGAGAGTTTACCTCTAATGAATTTTCTGCATTCCTAGATAAGCATGGGATCAAGAGACAGTTAACAACTGCCTATACTCCTCAACAAAATGGAGTTGCTGAGAGAAGGAATCGTTCTATCATGGAAATGGTTCGTTGTATGCTCACGAGTGCAACTCTTGGGCAACAATATTGGGCGGAAGCTGTCACCACTACAGTGTATCTTTTGAATAGGGCACCCACAAAGGCCCTAAAAGGAATGACTCCACAGGAAGCATGGAGTGGTCGAAAACCCTCCATATCTCATCTACGTATTTTCGGGTGTCAAGCTTTCATGCAAATACCGAAAGAGAAAAGGAAGAAGCTAGATGAGAAAACACTGAGATGTATTTTTCTTGGATATTATGAGCACTCTAAAGGATATCGGTTGATAGATCCTTTGACCAAGAAAATTCATATCAGCGGAGATGTTGTCTTTGATGAAGCTTTCACATCACAGAGCACATCTACGAGTACACCAGGATATTGTGGAACCTAAGGAAGAGGAGATTCCTTCGTCAACACGGACGGGAGGTCCTTCTACATCTTCTTCACCACCACCGAAGCGGAATCCTAAATGGTGTACAAATACAATCGAGAGATGCAAATTTATCCACTCCTCCCAATTTGAATTTGGATAGACCTCGTACACGCAGTATGGCTCAAAAGGAAAGAGAAGCCAGAGAAACTGGTGAGGTTGATGATCTTTGTCAATCTTTTGAGGAACTTTCTATGACTCCAAGTAGAGAAGTTGAGGATATGGATATTGATGATGACAGGGCATTCATGTCTACCATAGATAGTCTTGAACCTGCATCAGTGCAAGATGCTCTCAGTGAGCCTCAGTGGAAGGCCGCTATGGATACAGAGTATGAGTCTCTGATGAAGAATAAAACTTGGAAGCTTGTTGATCTGCCGCATGGAAAGAAACCTATTGGCTGCAAATGGGTATACAAAGTCAAGTACAAGGCAGATGGAACAATTGATAAGCATAAGGCCCGACTTGTTGCAAAGGGCTATGCTCAAAAGGAAGGCATCGACTATGAAGAAACTTTTGCACCTACTGCTCGGATGACCACAATTCGGGTTATGTGTGCTATGGCAGCACAATATGGGTGGAAAGTTCACCAAATGGATGTCAAAAGTGCCTTTCTTAATGGTGATCTCCAAGAAGAAGTCTATATGACTCAGCTGAAGGATTTGAAGTGGAAGGCCAACAGCAGAAAGTTTGCAAATTGGTCAAATCCTTGTATGGTCTGAAACAAGCTCCTCGAGCTTGGTATATAAAAATGGACAATCACCTAATGCAGCATGGATTTAAGAGATGTCCGTCAGATGCAAACCTCTATTTCAAGAAACAGGGTTCTGAGATAGTGTTGCTTGTACTCTATGTGGATGATCTGCTCATTACAGGGAGTTCAGAAGATATGATCTCTATTGTCAAAAGAAACTTGTGCAAATCTTTTGAGATGACGGATCTCGGACTTCTCCATTACTTGTCTTGGTCCGGAATTCAGCCGGAAGGAGCACTCCATCAAAGTGTCTCAGAAAAAGTATGCCAAGACATTGCTCGATAAATATCGCATGAATGACTGCAAGCCAATGGCAACTCCAATGGAGAATGGACTTCAGTTATCGCGATATGATGACTCACCTCAGGTAGATGGCACTCTCTATCGACAGTTGATTGGGAGTCTCATATATCTGACCAATACTAGGCCAGATCTCGTATTTGTTGTAAACTATCTTTCGAGGTTCATGCAGGAGCCTAAGATTACTCATTGGAAAGCAACAAAACGTGTTCTTCACTATGTCCGTGGTACTATAGAATATGGCCTAGAATACAAGAGGAACAACAAATTCTTCTTGCAAGGATACACGGACTCCGACTATGCCGGATCATTTGATGATCGCAAGTCAACTTCTGGATACATTTTTCATCTGGGATCCGGTCCTGTCTCTTGGCACAGCAAGAAGCAACAGGTGGTTGCTATTTCTTCAACAGAGGCAGAATATCGCGCCGCACGTGAAGCTGTGTGCGAAGTGATATGGTTACGTCGCATTCTAACAAGTATGGGCCATCCATCAAAATCTCCAATACACTTGTTTTGCGACAATCGGGGTGTTCGAACCTCGTCAAGAATCCAGTCCATCATGAAAAAACAAAGCACATTGACACACAATGTCATTTCATTCGAGAGGAAGTTCCAAAGCACCGAATTCAGCTTCGCACATTCCCACCGATGCTCAAGTTGCTAGACATTTTCACTAAGGCACTTGGACGTGTCAAATTTGAATTGTTTCGCAGCTCACTTTGTATTGCAAAATAATGTAAGGGGATGTTAGTATAGCTATTAGTTATTACATTACCCAAATAATGTAATAAAGGGGGATGTTAGCGTACTGTTCATTCTGTTCATTAGTTTCGTCTGTATTACATTATTGGACTGCTGTTACAACTACGTAACAGTTCAGTTACGCCGGATGGGCTATTCCCGGCTACTGATGTACTATTTAATCCCTGTTTGATAATGCAAACGTTAATTCGCATTATTTACAAAAAAATCAAGAATATTCTCTTGGCATCACTCTCATGGTGGAAAAAAAACATCTCAATATTCCCTCGTAGCGGAATTACATCGACCTTCCACTTCACTCTTCAAGTGCAAAAACATTAAAAAATTGGCCAATAAGAGCATATTGCGACCAAAATATTATAGGCACTATTTAAAAAAAATAATTCCCCTATGCAAGAAATTGAATCATCAATTAGTGGGTCTATTTTAAGATAAAAATGCTTTCCTTATTTTAAATAATTAGGCTTGTCAGCCACCAAAGTGGCTAAAGCACCATGTATGGGTCCTACCATTAGACTGAGTGCATCTCCCATGATTCAGATTCATATTAATGGCCCAAACTGATAACATCCTCTATGAAAATGCATTGTCCAAGGAAAAACATCCTGTCCATTATGAAACATGTGCAATAGTAATTTTTTACGGTCTGGGCTCTCCACTGCACCTGTAACTTCAACTCAATGACCTCACAGATAAGGCAATACCGCCTCCCTGTAGATTGAGTTCACCATGAGGGGGGATGATATTCAAGGTGAATCTAGTCAATGACCTACGAGAGGCAAAAAACCTAGAGGATGACTTGCAGAGGCAACAAATACAAAAGTGGATGACCCTGAGGCACACACGATGACTCTGAGGCTCTTATATGGCTGACCTGGTGGCAACATATCCAATGAAGTGGTTGACTCCAAGGCAACAGACCTAGAAGTATACACTGTTGATCTAGCATTATTCATAGTTGGATGGCCAAGCACAAAGAGGATGAGCCTAGACCAAATCATGTAATAAAGGAGGATGATAGGTTTCTTTTAGAGAAGTCAACATTAAGGGGGAATGTTACCTAATGTTGACTTGTTTTTTCTATAGTTAGGATAGTGCACATTAAGGGGGAATGTTAGAATTAATGTGCACTATGCCTTATTTAGTTTGAAACTTGTCATTTTCTTTGACATATGTTGTATTATTCATATAATATTATGCTTATATATTGTACTTTCATTCATGTATAATATATTTCATCTTTTTTTAGTACCAACAATAGCAACTGTAACAACCCACAAAAACCAACCCAAGAGGGGTAATTTTATATATATACATAAGTAGGTTCATGAAAGAGTCCTAATATTATTTTTAGCATTATCAAGGCTTCACCACATTTGAGTTTAATATCACTACATATGACACTCAAGTGGATAGGAGTGGCCAACATCCTATATTTTTGGGGTTCACCTTACTAAACCTCACCCTTCAAAAGGATGCTAAAGTGGTCCTCC
This sequence comes from Wollemia nobilis, assembly GCA_028583015.1. NCBI lineage: Eukaryota > Viridiplantae > Streptophyta > Pinopsida > Araucariales > Araucariaceae > Wollemia > Wollemia nobilis. The sequence continues at coordinate 75,640 of JAQPPZ010003728.1, forward strand.
TACCTTTCCTATACCCTCACTAGTATAGGAAAATTTAACCACAACATAGAGATTATCCTTTAAGGCCCATAACACTTAAAGAGGAATGTCTATTCCCTAACCTATCCATAAGTTCATCTATGTAGGTTATTATGGCATAAAGCCTTGGTGCTTAGTTACCACACCTCCATGGGCTAAGGTCATCACCACTCACCTGGTAATGAGCATGGTTACCTAACCTTACTATTTATGGTACCACCACAACTATATCATAAATAATTCCATTAACTACATAGTTGTGGAACACCCGATCCTCACCATTTAAGGTGTATAAATCTCAAAAAATTGGCTATTGCATCATCACAACTCCTAAATTTGTGAGTTCCTAGCTATTGCATCACCGCAACTCCTTCTAGGACTCACTTTTACCTGGTTATTGCATCACCACAACTCCTCCCAGGATAAGGTTCATTCTTTGAATTAAAGGATCGTAAAAAGGGTCTAGGTCAATGCCTAAAATCCCCTTCCAAAATTTATGCTAAGAAAATAATTTAACATCTCTCTTTAAATTAAGCAAATAAAGTGCTATAATGAAAATCAACATACATAGTTATAACACATTGCTAAATCTAAGATGAAATATATCTTACATAGAAACATAAAGCTAGTATGAAAGAAACATCTTGCTAGATTCAAATCATGACTAAAGTAATCATAATACTAACTTCTAACATAATGCTAACATAAAACATCTACTTAATTTAAGCAACCTTATTTAGATCAATGCTAGCATATAGTTTTATTTTCTTTCTACAATGAAAACATCATTTAAAGAGATCAATACTAACTCATCATTTCATTTATTCATTGCATAAAACCCAAAGTATTTTCATGCACTTACAAATAGGCTTCCAAGCCTTATCAGTAATGAAATAAGAAATACCAAGTATTACAATCCAAACTTTTCATTTACATATTAAATTTTTCTTCCCAAATACACTAGAGCAAGCCTGCCCAAAGATCATCTACATCATCTTTTCACGATCACCTTCATGAAAGGAATCTTGGACTTAAGGAAAACCTTAGGGATCAGGACAAATCTTAATGCAACACAACTACAATGCTCTATGAATAAATAGAAGCAACCATGCAATTACAAAATTAAACAACCAATGAGAGAATCCCATACTTCTCTCTCTAATTATTTTTCTACCTACTCAAGTCTCAAGAAATCATTAGAATCATTTCCAAAATCAAGGCTCTTTTCTCATTTTAACCATGCAATTACAAAATCAAACACCCAAGGAGAGAATCCCATACTTCTCTCTCTAATGATTTTCCTACCTACTCAAGTCTTAGGAAATCATTAGAATCATTTCCAAAATCAAGGCTCTTTTCTCATTTTAACCATGCAATTACAAAATCAAACACCTAAGGAGAGAATACCAAAACATACTTTATTTAGCCAATAGAAACAAAAAGGGGGTCCCTAAATTTCTTTACAAGAATTAAGGACACTAACATTATCAAGCATACTAAGGTCTTATAAAATATCATTCAAACCATTCAAATCAAAACCTATAATCATACTAGCTGGATTCTAGAGATGGTGTTGTGGAGCTTTCTCCTACAAGTTTTTTTGGTCTTTTGGGTGGGACCTTGTGCTTCATCATTGTATATAGTGGTGGATTCCTCCTCTATTATTCTAAATTGAGCTTTTGGAATGGGGTTCAGTGTCATGAGCACCCGATGTGTAAGTGGTCTAGGGTTTTCTCCTTCTTCATTTTCTTGGTCTTATTAGGGGACCTCATTTTAAATGCTCATAGATGGGAGACTCTCTCAGTTGCTTTTAGGTTGGGCTCTTAGTGGTGGGTTCAGGATATTTTACTTTATCTGTAGAAGATTAAGTGCTTGTCTACTTTTGAGGTTTTCTAGTGGATCGTCTCTCTGCAACTGCTATTGGCCCCTGGGGATAGGGCCATGTGTTTTATCATTTAGCTATGGTTGTAGGCTTATGATGATTCCTCTTGGATTTATATTTGTGAGGTTGGGTATTGATATGAATTTGGTGAGTGTTTGGTTGAACTTTTCTATGGTTTTTTTCTCGTATTGGTGGGAGAGACCTTGTGTGTGTTCGCTTGCTATAATTATTGGGTTCTTGAAGATAGTCCTTATATAAGATTCTACTTCCAGTTTTGGGATGTTGTGGTGCTTTTTCCTTTGGACCTTCTTGACTTAGATTGTGCATTGTATCTGTTGTAATGAGATCTCATAGCCTATAGATATCTCCTTGTACTTATGATCCATATTCCAGGCCTACGAAAGCCCCTTGTGCAGGATTTCCTTGTTCACATTGCTTTTCCCTTGTGGGATTTTTGATCCAATTTTTTGAGCAAGAAATTGGTTTTAAATTTGAATCCTTTGAATTATTCTAGTAGGGGCCAAGGAGGGCCGTATTCTCGTTCTTTGTGCTATTTCATTTTTGTTTGTTTGCTAGTTCTTCCTATCCATGTAAGAAATATTTTCCAAATTTTAGGCTTCATTTGTTGTTGGTCCTATGGATATTGTATCCCCGTCTTTGTTGTTCCTGGTTTGTATCATGAAGATTATCTCTAGGATATTGTCTCTCTTATTACATTCTTTTTGTAAAAGGTTTAGGGATCCTTTCAAAACCCTTCTTTTCAACTAATAAAAGAAAACCTATAATTATATTTTCATTCAATGCTAATCTATTAGAAGGAAATCCAAAATTAACTCCTTTAAGAAGCCAAACCATTATTCTTTTTTAAATAATTTGAACATTAATCCATTAAAAGTGATTAACACAAAAGATACTCCACAAAGAAAGCAATCAAAGGAAATACACTCTCCTTAAGAAAGGAACTAAGCAACTAAAGAGCCATAAGAAAGGCTCTAAAACTTCCTCCACACTATAATTGATCGAAGGTGCTACCTCCCTTCATTGAAGATGACAACAACAAGAAAGAAGAAGCTATGAAACTTCTATGGACAAAATATAAACAATCATGCAAACCAAGGTTGCTCATAACATGATATATAAGGAGCTAAAGGATTTGATTAACACTGACACAAGCAAGGCATAGGTATGAGAAAGCAAATACTGAAGTACATAAGCAAAGCCAATATAACCAAACATTATAACAACAAGGACTAAATAAAAAGGACAACTTTGAATTAAAGCAAGCACCAAACATAGAATAGAGAAAAACATACAGGTTAGAGGCAACTAGGCTGGTCACTCAATAGTATAAGGTATTACCACAAACTAAGGAAACATACGAATTCATCCAATCTACTGGTACAAGCTTCAAAATATAGAGGCTAAATAAAGCAACATACATCAAAGCAAGATTTGAAACAAATGGGAGAAATTATCCACACCCACTAAAGTAGTGCTCAATCAAGCATAAAATCAATGCAACAAGCCATGTGAAACATCCAAAAAATGAATATTCCTCAACATAAAAGCAATACTAAATATTCATGCCATAAAGCAATTATTTGAAATCATAAACTATAGAAATTACTTCTTCTAGCACATATTTCTTGAGCTTTCTCCTTTCTTCAAGTTCCTTTCCTCTACCTCCAATGTTCTCCAGCATCACCCACCATCAAAGAGAAGATCCCTCAATATATAAACCAAGGCCCATTTGCCCACGCTCTCACAAAGAAGCCCATGCACATCTATCCATGGTGCATGAAGGTAATGTATCCTACATTACCAAGATGACCAACTCACTCGAGCTCCATCACTCAAACCATTTTTCTCAAAGAATTTCAAATATTAAATTTTAAGAAATATTAAAAGATCTAATATTAATTTTAGAGGCTAAGGTTGATTAAATTTTGCACTTCTTTTAATTCAAAGCATGCTTATATGTATAAGGTAAAATACAAGTTATTAATCCAATCACTCATTCAAAATATCTTGTCCTCTTGGTGCTATTTTCTAACAATAAAGTAATTATTTTAATCACTTATCAATTAGTACCAAAAGTTAATATTTAATATTACTAACTATATTAATACTTTAATGAATCAAAAATATGCTTCCAACTTAAACAAATAAGGACTTTATCTAATTTGTAATACGACGCATTGCTTTATCCTTCAGTAGGTGGCTTTTTAAGATAACTAACTCGTTATCCCCTACCTACTAAGGATGACTCCTTTTACCATAGCAATCTCATGGCCCAACGGTGTATTCAAACAACAAGCAATATGCAATGCATCTAATTGAAGGGTATTTTTTACCCTTAAGCTGTTGATGAATAAGTCATCACCATCATTTCCTAAAATTTTATCTCTCATCTCTGGTGGTTGTCCCCTACCAATCCACCGATGAGAGTACCTGGTCCTATAACCACATATTCATTAGTAGTACCATATTCTTAAATAAAGCATAAAATGCAATTTCCAACACATAATGGTAACACAATCTAATATTATACCTTAAATATCCATACATCAATACATAAATCAATGTTAGAATAAGTTTTGCCAAGGAGGGCCATTACAATTCGAGGGTGGACAAGAGCCAACATTGTAGTTCTATCCTTGAGATAGAATAACATAATAAAAAAGAGAGAAGATGAAGTGTAGTATTGGTTAGAAATCAATACATGAAGAAAATAGAATAGAGTCTATATGTAAACAAAAGAAATAAAAGAAGCAACCGAAGTTGGAGTGATGTGAAGAAAATTTTTATGAGTTGGAGAAACTCCAAACTCTTCCTACCTAAAGTAGAAGTGGATAGCAATGGAACGTTCCAAGAGAACATTGAATATTCAAGTGCCATTAGAAGAACTACATTGGAGGTCATCTAAAGATTTATAGGGAGATTAAAGGACATCCAAGTATTTGATACCGAGTCAGGTTCAGACCTGATAAAAGAAAGGAAATGCCATTATCCAAGGGCCATAGATCTAAGGAAAAGAAATAATAAAATATTTTAAAAAAGTTACAAAAATGTTTGTTTTATCTAGCAATAACACCTAGTATGTCAAGTAGCTGTGACTAGTTTATCTAGCAGTAACATTTGGTAATGAGGAAACATTCCTTGAAAGATAGATAACAACAATGTTTGATTAAAGAGGAAATAATCCTCAAAATTGAGAGAGCAACAATAGTTTCTAAAAGTAACAATGTCAAGGTGAATTGAATCACATGCATCTATGAGAAATATTAAGTGCAAGAAGGTGTAATGTCTTGTATATTTACTTATGTAACGTTGTCCTTGAAATATACCCTAACAGAGCATCACACTGATGACCATGTGGAAGGTGATAGGGAATATTTGAAGTTTAGAGGAAAGTGAAAAATTGAAAACTTAAAATTAATAAATTTGGGAGTTAAAAGGAATTTAACTCTAATATTTTAAGTTTTTTTTGAAAATTTATATTTGCAAATTAAAATTAGAATTTGATAAATTAAAATTTCTAAAATTTACAGAGATAAGGAAGTCTAATCCAAAGGAAAAATTTGTAAATTTCTTAATTGATTTGCAAATTAGATTAGGAAGTTATAAGGATTTTTTTACATCAAAGGAATAAATCTTGTCAACAAACAAAAAAAATCATGGCCAAGATTATTGGCATATTGATTTAGGGGCAAGCAAACATATGACAAGAAACAAACAATGGTTCAATAGTTTTCAAAAGTAATATGAGAAACCAGTTGCCATATAAAATAATAGAACATATGAGGTCAAAGGGGTAGGAGATATTTTAATCAATTTGTCCAAAATAAAAGGAATAATAAAAAATGTATTGTATGTTCCTAGATTGACTACAAATCTTCTCTCAATATCTCAAATGATGGATCAAAAACTAGTAGTTGAGTTTAGAGTAATTAAAAACAAAAAGAAATGTCTTATTACCAAACAAAAAAACTTATAGCATTTGGTTCTTACATAAATGGTCTATTTGTTCTAGACACATTATCAAATGTTGCTCTATAAGCAAAAACATTAGAAACCAAAGAACTCTGGCATAAGATTTTAGGACATGCAAGTGTATCTTATTTGAATAAAATGCATAAATATCAAATGGTCATAGGACTACCCAAAAATTCATGGGAATCTACATTTTGTCCAGAATGCCTTGTAGGAAAACAATATAGAATACCTTTTAAACTCAGTAAATATAGAGCTCCAGGACCAATAGAGTTAATATATAGATTAATGTAGACCAATGGAAACTACTAGCATTGGAGGGCACACATATTTTCAAATATTTGTTGATGATTACTCTAGAAATATGTGGGTATATTTTTTGAAACTTAAATCTGAAGCCTTTAGTTTCTTTAAACAATTTGAGCAATGTGTAGAAACAAAAACAAGAAAATTGATCAAGAATATTTGTTTTGATAGAGGAGATGAGTTTTTATCAAAGGAATTTGAATCATTTATATAATATAAGGGTATAAAAGACAACTTACTACAACTTATTCACCTCAAAAAAATGATATAGTAGAATAAATCGTTCTATTATGGAAATAGTTTATTGTATGTTAAAAGAAGCATGTCTTGGTTGTCAATATTGGACAAAAGCTATTAAAACCATAGTATATATACATAATAGATCACCTACAAGAATACTAAAAAATACTACAAGAATAGATCACCTAAAAGCATGATAGTAGTCCCGCATCTATCCGGGCATCCCCCCGTCTTAAGAAATTGAAGACTGAGGGACCCTCTCAAAGGTATCCTGTGAGGAGAATGCCCCCAATGGAAAGTTGTCTTAGCCCAAAGATGATTCATCTTCTCGTGTTATTAAAAAATCTATCCCTAGCCACGTCGCCAATACTGTTGTTGGCAATTTGAGTTATTTTGTGTTGTCATTGATGTCACATGGATCACATTGAGTTTTGGTGGCAAAAGCACTTCATAAATAATCATTTATGATATTTTGGAGAGCATGGATATATACAGGGTTTTGTGGCACAAGAGGCATATAATATTTAATTTTTAAATATTATATTAATGGTTTTTATTAAAACCAATGGTAAAGGATTTTATCAACACCAATGGCAAGGGTTTTTATTAAAACCGATGGAAAGGTTTTTAATTAGACCAATGGAAAGGGTTTTTATTAAAACCATTGGAAAGGGTATTTCATTAAAACCAATATGCTAAGACTTCTCCAAATGATGATGGATGAAAAGGTTTTTTCAATTAAACCTAAGTGCAAAAAGTTTCATGGCAAAATTCAAAAGAACGAAGGAGATATCCCATTTCAAAGATAAGAGATGAATTATTAAATATTTATTTAATAATTCTAAGGTCTAAGTTTAAATCAAATTATCCATCGACGTGCAAAAGTTAGGGTGGCAAATCAAAATTTTTTGACATCATTCGAAGGCATATAAAACAACAAAAAACTTTGGTTATTTCATTTGGCGGAGAAGAGAGAATAATTAGCGCATGAGAGAGTCGTCGAAAGGAGGCAGCAGAAAGGTAAAATAAAGTATTGAAATTGAGGGCAAAGATAAAATAGGAAGCCACCAGATCTGACGTCACACTGGACAGGCAACGCAGTTGGCAGGGCATCATCTTTGCATAGGAAAGGTCTGCGTTCGAATCCCGCCAGGAGCAAAAGTTTTTGAGAGATATTATTTTCATTTTGATAGCCGAGCGCAAATATTAAAGGAAGTGTTTGGGATTAAATCCCAATGTGGGCAGTGCTCATGTGGGCTAGCGCTCACATGGTAAGCGTTGCAGGGAGGAACAAAGATGAGTGGTAGGGGAATTTTAATTTTCGTGTTGGGATTAAAGGGGGATACAGGGAGGCTCACGTGGTAAGTTCTTCACAATGCTAGCAAGGAGGAACAAAGTTCGACTCTCGTGGAGGTGTGAAGGCGCATTTATTTTTGGGCAAAACGTTGACGAGTTCGAATGTGATAAAGGCGCATTGATTTTTGGCATAAGCATTAACATTTTCAAAGATTGCAGAGGCTACGATCTACGTCAAAAAGGTATTTATCTCTAGCGCATGGTAATATTTGATATTGCCAAAGTTGTGGTGCATTAAATCATTTCTGCCAAAACTTAGGGAGTCATAAGGTATTTGTTGGAAATAAATGATTGTTGTGTGTGCTTAGGGAGTTATAAGGTGTTGAGATATTATTTGTTATCTATGTGTACATAGGGAGTTATAAGGTGTTGAATTAAATAATTGAAAATTGTTGTGTGTACTTGTGGAGTTATAAGGTGTGAAATTAAATAAATAAAAGCATAGGTGCTTGTTATTTATGTTAATGAAATTAGGGAGTTATAAGGTTGTAAAGTGTTGAACATGTATGTGTCCTAGTGCATGGTTTGATTATGAAATTAAACTAGGAACTTGAGATCTAGTTAATTGCTATCTTGAGTTAGAAGACTTGCACATGAGTTAGAGTTTGAAGTTGAAGACAAATTGCTTGATTATGTGCCTTGGCTATTGAGAGGAAGTGGATGGATAAGAAAATCAATTTTATGGATAAAATTGATGCTTGAGTTTATAATTGCTTTAGTGGAGTTCATTGAGAGTATTGCCACTATTGAGGAGGTTTTTGCTATTGCTTTGAGGAGAGTATTGTTGGTTACTTGTTGAGTACATTGCCTCTATTTGAGACCATTGAGGAGATCTTTTGCTAGTCACTTGTGGAGATCATTGTTGGCTATTTGAGAGCTCTTTTCTTGAGGGAGTTGTGCTAGTTTCTTGAGAGCTTATTGACATTGCATGAGGAAGATATTGTTGAGAACCTATTGCTATCACTTGTGGATATTGTCCTTGGTTGGTTGAAGTTCTCATTGTTATTGCTTGGAGAGTTTTCATTAGAGAGCTCATTTGCCATCCATTTGAGAGTACATTGTTGAGCATTTTTGTCATCCATTTAAGAGAGTATTTGTCATACATTGTTGAGTACATTGTTGAGCATTTTTGTCATCCATTTAAGAGAGTATTTGTCATACATTGTTGAGTACATTGTTGAGCATTGTTGTCATCCATTTAAGAGAGTATTTGTCATACATTGTTGAGTACATTGTTGAGCATTGTTGTCATCCATTTGAGAGAGTCATTGCCATTCATTGTTGAGTTCATCCTTGAGCCTTGACTTCATTGATGTGTGGTTGAGATTTGAGTGCTACTTGAGAGTGATTGATTGAGCCTTTGAAAAGGATTTTGGGATAGATGTGTGGATAGATTTGAGACAAATTTTGTGCATGATTGGTTGAGCCTTTGAGAAGGCTTTTGGGACAGATTTTTGGACATATTTGAGATAAATTTTGTGCATGATTGGTTGAGCCTTTGAGAAGGCTTTTGGGACAGATTTTTGGATAGATTTGAGACAACTTTTGTGCATGATTGGTTGAGCCTTTGAGAAGGCTTTTGGGACAGATTTGTGGACAGATTTGGGACAAAATTTGAGTATCATTGCTTGAGCCTTTTATGAAGGCTTTGAGGATAGATTTGGGACAACATATGAGCATCATTGCTTGAGACTTTTGTGAAGGCTTTGAGGATAGATTTGGGACAACATATGAGCAGGATTGTTTGAGCCTTATGAGAAGGCATTGAGGTAGATTTATGAGTAGTGAAAGAGATAGAACAAAAATAGAAAAACTCATCAACATCAGTTGCCTAGCTAAGAAGATCAGTGGAGTGCCTAGTTGAGTAGATCAGTGGATAGCCTAGCTAAGCAGATTAGTGGAGTGCCTAGCTAAGCAAATCAATGGAGTGCCTAGCTAAGAAGATCAGTGGAGTGCCTAGCTAAGCAGATCAATGGATAGCCTAGCTGAGCAGATCAGTGGATAGCCTAGCTGAGCAGATCAGTGGATTGCCTAGCTAAGTAGATCAGTGGATAGCCTAGCTGAGTAGATCAGTGGACAACCTAGCTTTGAGTAGATCAAAGTAATAATTTGTATTGGGATAAGGATCCCTATTTATTTGTGAAATATTATAAGGAGATTATCTTGTGGACTACCCCACATTGGGGGAACCATGTTAAATCTTGTGTCTCAATTGTGTGTGATGATCTGTGCACTTGCTTACTATTGCTATCTATGTTATTAATGCACACTGCTATATTTGGTAATTGCAATTGAGGACACTAATTGATATTGGTTTGGAAAGAAAGTAAAAAGTGGGTGCTATATTGTTCACCCCCCCTCTCAGTATAAGCTTGTGTTCTTCAATTGGTATCAGAGCGGGTTCCTTCAAAAAGGCTAACAACTTGAGGGTAGATTCTACAAGAACACAGATGGCTTCACAGAATGGATCATCTACAAGTAAGGCTCCACTATTTGATGATAACAATTATGCTTTATGGAGCATGAGAATGAAGAACTACTTGATATCACAAGGATATGAGGTATGGTAGATGGTTGCAAAAGAGTATAAGGTTGAAGGTGATCCTGAGACAGATAAGACTATCAAGAAATTGGTTGAGATCAATGCAAGGGCAATGAATTGTATTATGAGTGGGCTACGTGAGACAAATTTTGCAAAAGTCATGGTATGTAATTCAGCTAATGAAATGTGGACCAAGTTGTGGAATACCTATGAAGGAGATTCCAAGGTAAAGTTAGCAAAACTACAAACTCATAGAAGAAGATTCGAGGAATTGAAAATGGAAGATTTTGAAGATATTACAAAGTTTTTACTTAGAGTTGATGAGATTGCTAACATCATGAGAGGCCTAGGATTTGAGATGAAAGAATCGGATGTTACTCAAAAGGTTTTGAGATCACTTCCCATGAAGTATGATGCAAAGGTTTCAATGATAGAAGAAACAATGGATATTGACAAGCTAACAATGGAAGAACTACAAGGAACTCTCACAACTTATGAGATGAGGATAGATAAGCATCAGGATCCAATGAAAGGAATTGCATTCAAGGCTTCAGAGAAAAATAAAGGGAAAGATCCAGAGACAGATAGAGATTCAGATAATGATGAGGAAGCTAACTTCATCAAAAATAAAAAGGTCTTCAGAAATTATAGAGATATGAAGAAATTCAAATGCTACAAGTGTGGTGATTATGGTCACTATGCAAACAAGTGTCCACATGAAGAAAATAGTGATGATGAAAAATAGGGTCACAGTAGAAAAGAAGAAGGAAAGCATAAGCATGACAAAGATGATAGGTACAAGCAAAGCAAGCATGAGAAGAAGAAAAGTTTTTGTAAGACAAAGAAAAATTTCTACATTGAAGAAGCAAATGATAGCTCATATCACAACGATAGAGACAAGTCAGATGATGAAAAGGAAGAACATCTATTCCTAGGAATAGAAGGTGAAAGAGAACAATGTTTTGTGTGTGGTCAAAGAGATCATAGATCAGGATATTGCAATGGTTTCAGTGATAGTGAAGATGAAATGACACATCAAGGAAACAGGCATGGTCGAAGAAATCATGAGAGTTTGTTTGCTGTAGAAGATGATAGTGATCTCAGTGACAGTGAAGATGAAGAAGGGTTTTTCTATGGGATAAAAGAAGTAGATGAAGAACTTCCACTCCAAACATAAGAAGTTAAACAAGAGGATATTTCAAGAAAGACAGATGTCTCAGTTGATCTAAAAGAAGACTTCAATGATATCCATGAGCAACTACAAGAGGTTAAGGAGAATCTAAAAGAATTGAGATGCTTTATACTTGAGAAGGTTGATCCATCACATGATTCAAAAGGCCAAGATATTTTCACTGAGAAGGAAACATGTATTTCAGAGACAATAGAGATGGATGCCAGTTTATTGTTTGACACAAATGAAGAGAAAGAAGAGGAAGGTTCCAAAGCACCAAAGGTCTCATATTTTAGGTTTGGGGAATCACACTCAAAAGGAAAGGAAGTTCTAAAATATGAAAGCAAGGAAGCACCTAAGATTCATGAAGAAAGTTCCAAAGCTCCTATGGCTCCAAATATCCAATTTGGATCTTGTTTTGAGATAGGTGAATCAAGTTCAAGAGGCAAATAAATTCTTGAAGAGGAAAGCAAGGAAATAGTTAAGGAAGAGGATTTAGATACTACAAGAAAGGATCAAAGATACAATGCACAAGTCAAAGATGATCACAAGGATAATGGTCAAGAAAGGTATGAGGAACCAAGGCATGAAAAAAGGGCTTTTCAAGGACATTGTTTTTCTTGTAATGGATTTGGACACAGGGCTATACACTACAGGGTCTATGGATCAAAGAAGTTTGATTTTGCTAGAAGGAACTTCAAAGGAAGAAGGTATGTTTTTCAGGGACACTACTTCTTATGCAACAATATTGGTCATAGAGCTTCTCAGTGCAAAGAAAATGAGCAACATGGTTTTGGTCTTAGAGCTACACAATTCAGAGGTCATGGTCATAATGATTATGAAAATAGAACCTCACAATACAAGGTTCAGGAAAGGAATGGATATGGAAATGATTTCAAGAAAGAATTTAGAACATGGGCACCATCCAAAGGCTACAATATCAAGTGTTTTAATTGCAATAACTTTGGACATATTGCAAAATGGTGTAGGACTCAATTCCAAACAAGTTCAAGACAAGAAGATCAAGTAACTCATCAAGAAAAGGATATCAGAAAGATGTGGAAGGAAGTTGACAAAGGAAAGGAACAATGTAATATGGGAGTAAATGTACTCCCACCCCAAAATTAATCACCTCAAGAGAGAAGGTGGTGGAGGGGCTAAGCTTAAGAGTCATATCTTTTAGCCCCATAGGTGTCCCTTTTGCCATTGATGTCAAAGGGGGAGAGATTTGAGTAAGGGGGAGAGCATTGAGTTAGGGGGAGCAGCCTCCAAAGAGAGCATTGAGATAGGGGGAGCAGCCTCCATAGAGAGTATTGAGTTAGGGGGAGCAACTTTGATTCTCAGAGATGGTTTTTGCAGTGATTGTGGTGTTTTGCATTAGAGGTGTTGCCATCAATGACAAAGGGGGAGATTGTTGGCAATTTGAGTTATTTTGTGTTGTCATTGATGTCACATGGATCACATTGAGTTTTGGTGGCAAAAGCACTTCATAAATAATAATTTATGATATTTTGGAGAGCATGGATATATACAGGGTTTTGTGGCACAAGAGGCATATAATATTTAATTTTTAAATATTATATTAATGGTTTTTATTAAAACCAATGGTAAAGGTTTTTATTAAAACCAATGGCAAGGGTTTTTATTAAAATCGACGGAAAGGTTTTTAATTAGACCAATGGAAAGGGTTTTTATTAAAACCATTGGAAAGGGTTTTTCATTAAAACCAATATGCTAAGACTTCTCCAAATGATGATGGATGAAAATGTTTTTTCAATTAAACCTAAGTGCAAAAAGTTTCATGGCAAAATTCAAAAGAACGAAGGAGATATCCCATTTCAAAGATAAGAGATGAATTATTAAATATTTATTTAATAATTCTAAGGTCTAAGTTTAAATCAAATTATCCACCGACGTGCAAAATTTAGGGTGGCAAATCAAAATTTTCCAACGTCATTCGAAGGCATATAAAACAATGAAAAACTTTGGTTATTTCGTTTGGCGAAGAAGAGAGAATAATTAGCGCATGAGAGAGTCATCGAAAGGAGGCAGCAAAAAGGTAAAATAAAGTATTGAAATCGAGGGCAAAGATAAAATAGGAAGCCATCGGATCTGACGTCACACTGGACAGGCAACGCAGTTGGCAGGGCATCATCTTTGCACAGGAAAGGTCTGCGTTCGAATCCCGCCAGGAGCAAAAGTTTTTGAGAGAGATTATTTTTGTTTTGACAATCGAGCACAAATATTAAAGGAAGTGTTTGGGATTAAATCCCAACGTGGGCCAGTGCTCACGTGGTAAGCACTTCACAACGCTAGCAAGGAGGAACAGAGTTCGACTCCCGTGGAGGTGTGAAGGCGCATTGATTTTTGGGCAAAACGTTGACGAGTTCAAAGGTGATAAAGGCGCATTGATTTTTGGCATAAGCATTAACATTTTCGAAGATTGTGGAGGCTACGATCTACGTCAAAAAGGTATTTATCTCTAGTGCATGGTAATATTTGATATTGCCAAAGTTGTGGTGCATTAAATCATTTCTGCCAAAACTTAGGGAGTCATAAGGTATTTGTTGGAAATAAATGATTGTTGTGTGTGCTTAGGGAGTTATAAGGTGTTGAGATATTATTTGTTATCTGTGTGTACATAGGGAGTTATAAGGTGTTGAATTAAATAATTGAAAATTGTTGTGTGTACTTGTGGAGTTATAAGGTGTGAAATTAAATAAATAAAAGCATAGGTGCTTGTTATTTATGTTAATGAAATTAGGGAGTTATAAGGTTGTAAAGTGTTGAACATGTATATGTCCTAGTGCATGGTTTGATTATGAAATTAAACTAGGAACTTGAGATCTAGTTAATTGCTATCTTGAGTTAGAAGACTTGCACATGAGTTAGAGTTTGAAGTTGAAGACAAATTGCTTGATTATGTGCCTTGGCTATTGAGAGGAAGTGGATGGATAAGAAAATCAATTTTATGGATAAAATTGATGCTTGAGTTTATAATTGCTTTAGTGGAGTTCATTGAGAGTATTGCCACTATTGAGGAGGTTTTTGCTATTGCTTTGAGGAGAGTATTGTTGGTTACTTGTTGAGTACATTGCCTCTATTTGAGACCATTGAGGAGATCTTTTGCTAGTCACTTGTGGAGATCATTGTTGGCTATTTGAGAGCTCTTTTCTTGAGGGAGTTGTGCTAGTTTCTTGAGAGCTTATTGACATTGCATGAGGAAGATATTGTTGAGAACCTATTGCTATCACTTGTGGAGATTGTCCTTGGTTGGTTGAAGTTCTCATTGTTATTGCTTGGAGAGTTTTCATTAGAGAGCTCATTTGCCATCCATTTGAGAGTACATTGTTGAGCATTGTTGTCATCCATTTAAGAGAGTATTTGTCATACATTGTTGAGTACATTGTTGAGCATTGTTGTCATCCATTTAAGAGAGTATTTGTCATACATTGTTGAGTACATTGTTGAGCATTGTTGTCATCCATTTAAGAGAGTATTTGTCATACATTGTTGAGTACATTGTTGAGCATTGTTGTCATCCATTTGAGAGAGTCATTGCCATTCATTGTTGAGTTCATCATTGAGCCTTGACTTCATTGATGTGTGGTTGAGATTTGAGTGCTACTTGAGAGTGATTGATTGAGCCTTTGAAAAGGCTTTTGGGATAGATGTGTGGACAGATTTGAGACAACTTTTGTGCATGATTGGTTGAGCCTTTGAGAAGGCTTTTGGGACAGATTTCTGGACATATTTGAGACAAATTTTGTGCATGATTGGTTGAGCCTTTGAGAAGGCTTTTGGGACAAATTTATGGACAGATTTGAGACAAATTTTGTGCATGATTGGTTGAGCCTTTGAGAAGGCTTTTGGGACAGATTTCTGGATAGATTTGGGACAACTTTGTATATGATTTATTGAGCCTTTGAGGAGGCTTTTGGGAAAGATTTATGGATAAATTTGGGACAACATTTGAGCATCATTGCTTGAGCATTTTGTGAAGGCTTTGAGGACAGATTTGGGACAACATATGAGCAGGATTGTTTGAGCCTTGTGAGAAGGCATTGAGGCAGATTTGTGAGCAGTGAAAGAGATAGAACAGAAATAGAAAAACTCATCAACATCAGTTGCCTAGCTGAGCAGATCAGTGGAGTGCCTAGTTGAGCAGATCAATGGATAGCCTAGCTGAGTAGATTAGTGGAGTGCCTAGCTGAGCAGATCAGTGGAGTGCCTAGATGAGCAGATCAGTGGAGTGCCTAGCTGAGTAGATCAGTGGATAGCCTAGTTGAGCAGATCAGTGGATAGCCTAGCTAAGCAGATTAGTGGATAGCCTAGCTGAGCAGATCAGTGGAGTGCCTAGCTGAGCAGATAAGTGGATAGCCTAGCTGAGCAGATCAGTGGATAGCCTAGCTTTGAGCAGATCAAAGTAATCATTTGTATTGGGATAAGGATCCCTATTTCTTTGTGAAATATTATAAGGAGATTATCTTGTGGACTACCCCACATTGGGGGAACCACGTTAAATCTTGTGTCTCAATTATGTGTGATGATTTGTGCACTTGCTTACTATTGCTATCTATGTTATTAATGCACATTGCTATATTTGGTAATTGCAATTGAGGACACTAATTGATATTGGTTTGGAAAGAAAGTAAAAAGTGGGTGCTATACTATTCACCCCCCCTCTCAGTATAAGCTTGTGTTCTTCAACTTTGGTCATGATTTCTATGGCAACAAATTTATCCAAGGTAGCATGGACCCTCTACCATCAATAAATCAAAGTTATGGATGAGCTCCATGACCAGCTCAAACTCCTCTTTAATAATAATGAAGAAACGAAGAACATATACATTGAAGGCTAATATTTTAAACTATTCCTTTAGTTTTATTTAAACCTCATTAAGGTTCCTACTGTATGCCAAGATATCCCCTTTGGGATCATCCTATTTTTTAATGTGTTTGATTTTGTTAGGCTGGGATCTCCTTGTTGGGCTTGCCTTTAGTATTGCTGGTTGATCTGTTGACCTGGTGTCTTCTGTTTTCTTTTGTAAAAAGGTTTTGGAGCCTCTTTCAAAACCCATTTTTCAATTCAAACTATAAAAAAAATATTACTCCAAAAGAAGTATGATCAGGACTAAAACCTTCAATAGAACACATAAATATTTTTGGGTGTAAGACATATGTAAATGTTCCAAAAGAAAGATAAAAATAGATGATAAAACCATATGCGAGATAATTATTTGGTACGATGATAATTCAATAGGATATAGAATAATTGATCCAATCACAAAGAAAATTTATGTAAGAAGAGATCTAGTTTTTTTTTCCAATTCATAAAAGAGATGTAGTTTTTGATGAAGGAAACAAAGATATTATTAAATATGAAGAATTTGATATAAGATCTATTCTAAATATTTTAGATGAAGAAAATTCATCTAGTGAAGAATTGAAATTAGAAATATTTAGTGAGTGAGTTGAAAATACAAAACCAATAATTACATCTCAAAGAAAAGAGACAAAATGGTATATAAATACACTCAAAGATTCAAAGCTTGAGCAAATGCCAGATCTTACCACCACAAGACCTAAAACATGTAGTATGACAAGAATTAAATATGGGACCGATGAGTTTAGTAAAATATTCATCTACACAAGATGCTATAAGACAATCAGAATGGAAAATAACCATGTAGTTAGAATATGCAACATTAATGAAGAATAAAATATGGAAATTAGTTAATCTACCTCAAGGATAGAAAATAGTAAGGTGCAAATGGGTTTACAAAATAAAGTATAAGGTATATGGATCTCTTGAAAAATATAAGACATGATTAATTTCAAAAAGGTATACTCAAACAAAAGGAATTGATTATGAAGAAAATTTTGCACCTATAGCAAGAATGACTACTATTCAAAAAATCCGTGCTTTAGTAGCTCAACTTGGGTAGAAACTTCATCAAATGGATGTTAAAAGTGCATTTATTAATGGTGATATAGAAGAAGAGGTATATATGACCCATCCAAAAGGTTTTATCATTAAAGAATAAGAACAAAGATTTTTAAATTAAAAAAATATCTATATGATTTAAAACAAGCACCAAGAGCATGGTACATTAAAATTAATGATCATTTGCTATGACACAAGTTCAAGCAAAGTACAACATAATCAAATATTTATATAAAAAGGATTGGATTAAAGAAAAGAATTCTTATAGTATATGTTGATGACATAATAATCACAAGAAGTTCAAAAATTTTGATAAATGAGGTAAAAAAATATTTAGAGTTGACAAATATAGGAATTCTTCATTTCTGTCTTGGTTTAGAAATTTGTCAAAATGAAAGTAGCATCACAATCACTCAGACAAAATATATAAATTCATTATTGGAAAATATAGAATGAAAAATTGTAAACCTAAAGACACACCTATGGAGCAAGGATTACAACTATCAAGATATGATGAGACATCACCAGTTTCAGCTACTATGTATCGATAATTAATTGGAAGTCTTTTATATTTAACCAATACCAGCCCTGATATTGTTTTTTTTGGGAGAGAATTTTTTTATTTAGAATCTAAAACAATACATTCCACAAGGATTTCCAAGTGATCCAAGCCAACACATCATACAAAATACAATAAATCCACCAAGGAAATCCATGGATCATTTTGACAACAACTTTGACAAGACATAAGAACCCATGACAATCGGGTTCCTCCACCTTGAAATTATCTTTCCTGGTCCTCATGAATTAACTAATTAAGGAGTAGTCTATATTTATATTGATAAAGATCATTCTAGCTATCAAATTTCTAGTTTGGGAATCCTTCAGAAGCCCACTTTGCCAAACAATCAGCCACTCTATTCCATTATCTTGGGATATGAACAAAAGAAATTTCAACAAAATTCCTAGCCAAGCTCAAAATATGTTTCACTATTCTAGCCATAAACCAGGAAGTATCCTAAAAATACTTGTTGTTCAAAAGAGAAACCACTATCATAGAATCCAATTCACAAATAACCCTTCTCCATCCCAAATAAAAAGCTTTTTCCAATGCATTAAGAATTGCCAACACTTCCATATGATTATTAGAATGAATTTCCTTGTACACAGAGAAGATGAGTGGGCCACATCCTCACTATCATGACCAATTCCTCCTATACCAGTATTACCTAGGTTACTACTAGAAGAACCATCCATATTTATTTTAATAACACCCCTAGGGGGTACTCCACTTCCTAGATCTATTGACCTTTAATGAACCAATCCCCCAAACAGGGCCTTTGTTTGCAACTAGTGATGATAAAGATCTCCAATCTATTGATAATCTACCAGTTGGAGGAAGTAAGAGGAGAAATCAGAACACACTTGGCCTTAATAGTATCCTTAACCATTATTGTGGCTTTGAGCCATACCTGTAAGGCTCCAAGTTGACATCCTTGAAAAATTCTTTGGTTTCATTCCAACCAAAAATATCAAAATATGAAGTAAGGACCAAAATCCTAGGTAGTTTGAAGAAATGAAGCAGAGGTAGGGGGTCTACCCAAGCTTTCCCAAAACTCAAAAATAGAAGTAGCATGGATGATGGGCCTTTTCCAAATTTGCCACCACAAGTTACAGACCTCCAAGGAATATGAGCATTGGAAGAAAATATGGGAAATGGTTTCTTCATTCTTTCCACAAAGAAAACATAGTGAAGGACCCTGAAAACCTCTTTTCTAAATATTATCCCAAGTTGAACATTTATTTTGACACAGAAGTCAAAGAAAAAATTATATTTAGGCCAACCAAACTTATTCCAAATCTTCTTCCACCAAGGGGACACAATCTCCTCTCTTCTCTGCATAATAAGGGTTTGATAACCTAGAGAAACGATGTATTTCCATTTTGAATTATGGCCCCAAGAAAGAATATCAGAGTCTTCAATAGAACAACACGGTCTCTCAGCCAAAATAGAAGCTAGAGTGTCACAATCCTCAGGAAAACCACCCTATGGCTAGCCCTTCGAATCCCACTAGTAGTGAGTAAAAGAACTTGCTTGAAGTTAGCCACCTTAGACCAGCCCGCATCAAAAAAAATATCTCGAAGAAGACGAAGGTGGGGTAAAGAAGAAAGGATGTGAGGATGATTATACCAAGAATATTTAAAAAAAAAGGCATTGTTTACCTTATTAACAATCCAAAAGATATCCTGCTTAGTAAGCATGGCACATTTTTTGAGAGTGTCCCAAATAATGGAACCTTTCCCCTCAACTCCAATCTCAGACTCTCATCAGCCGAAGCACCACCAAAATATTTGAGGCTAAGAATTTTAGCCCAAAGTTGATCAGGATTACTGCACCACCTCCAATAAAGTTTAGCAGCCAAAGTGAGACTATTCAAATCATATTGCTTTAAACCAAGATCCCTCATCTCTTTAGGGAAACACACAGTATCCCAATTGACCAGGCTCCATTTATTATAGTCCAGGTTTCCTGCCCATAAAAATTTTCTAGAAAGAGAATCAAATTCTTTGAGAAAGCACTTAGGAGCAACCAAGATAGAAAATATGTAAATAAGTAAAGCATGAAGGACAGACTTCAAAAACATTAATCTACCAGCAAAGGATAGCCACCAAAAAGTCCAATGATTAACCCTTGATCAAAATCTATCCAAAATACTTTTCCAGTAAGCCCTTCCAAGATTTTTAGAAGAAATAGGAATCCACAAATACTCCATTGGAAAACAACCCACCTGAAAATGTAGAATATTAGAAATCCTACGTTCAATCCGACCATCCGTATTGAAGATCTTTGATTTCTCTTCAATAATCATTTGATTAGAGGTAGATAAGTAAATATCTAAAGCCTTCCTAAAATTTATTGCTTCCTCAATTTTTGCCCTCCCCATCGGAGTAGTATCATTGAAAAACTAAATATGATACTAGGATAAAGAATTATCCACCCAAGACCATCCCTGGATAACACCACAATTCTGAAAACTCTTGAGAAGTCTGCCCAAACCTTCAACCATAAGGATGAAAAGATAGGGGGACAAGGGATATTCTTGATGAATCACCCTAGAGGCCAAGAAGAAAGTGAATGATAAACCAATGATTAAAATTGCAAAGGAGGTCAAAGTCACACAAATTATGACCCATTCAATCCAATTATATGAGAACCCAAAAGCTTGAAGGATGTTCTGCAAAAAATGCCAGCTAACCCTGTCATAAGCCTTGGATATATCAAGCTTAATGAACATAGCCTTTTCCATAGAGATATCCATAGAGTGAATAGCTTCAAAAACAACCACCACACCATCCAAAATTTGATGACCCATAACAAACCCACCTTGTTAAGGGAAAATAAGAAAACCAAGCACTTTCTTCAGACGATCCGTAATAATCTTGGTAATAATTTTGTAAGTAATATTGCATAGGAAAATAGGACAAAAAGACCCCAAAGATCTAGCATTTTCAGATTTGGGAATAAGAGTAAGGAAGGTTGAATTAATAGCTTTAAGCATTTGCTTATTGAATTGGGATTCCTGAACAACTTTTAACAGATCAAAAGATAACACTTCCTAAAATTATTAGAAAAATTCTATAGGGAAACCATTAGGTCCAAGTGCTTTACCTTTTTTCATTTAAAAAACCACTGCTTTAAGTTCCTCCATCGGTAAAGGATCCATTAGCATATTATTCATATCATTAGAGACCAACCTAGGAATACAATCCAAAATAAGTCTCATATTAACAACATCATGAGGACCCTGCTCGAAGAAAAGAGAGGAGAAGAACATGACTACTTCATTAGAGATATCTTCAAAGGATGAGAGATCTTCCCCATGATCAGAAGTAAGTGAGACTATAGCATTACCATTCCTACAGTATTTAACCAAATTGTGAAAAAAAGAGGTGTTTCCATCCCCTTCCAACAACTAGTCAATCCAAGATTTCTGCTTCCAAAAAATCTCCTCACAAAGCTCCCATTTAACAAGTTGACTAGAAAGGGAAGCTTCCATTTCCAATAGATCCTTTGTCAATCCTTCATATTTAATTTAAAAAGTGATCTCCTCCAGGCTATCCTATAGTTGCTTTTTCTTATGAAAAATATTTCCAAAAGAAAATTTGTTCCATTGCATGAGTTTGAATTTGAAAATTGAAGGCTTTTGAAAAAAGTAAACATAGCAGTGCAAAATTTGGGTTTCCCTTCGACCCACCACCTCTCCACATATTCATACAAATAATTATCCCTAAGCCACATAAGTTAAAATTTGAAAGGTGGATTTCTTGGCAATGAGAATATCGAGGACTGAAACGGAATGGGCCAGTGATCAGAGCACCTTCAGCCTAGAATATCTAAGAATGAAGTCTAGATATCATCAAACCAACTATATGAAGTAAGAAAATGATCCAATATTTCAGAAATAAAATCCATTCCACATCTTCTATTAGTTCAAGTAATCAACCTATTTCGATGCTTCACATCAACAAGATTAAGGAAAAAAATATTGTCCCATATCAAAGTAGAAGAAGGACCCAAAAAATCCACACCACCATTCTTCTCCTCTAGGGATATTATTAAATTAAAATCCTTAGCCACAATCCAAGGAGAATTAGAAGCAAGAGATAGAATGAATATAAGATAGTTCCATAAGCATATTTTACTTGATAAATCACTAGGGGCATACACATTAGATAGAAGAATAGAAGATCCAAATGAAAAGTAGGTAGAAACCATAGAGAGACAGTTCCTACTACCCACCCACCAAGAGGGATTTAAGCTTCATGGATCCCACAAACACATAACACCACCCACTAAACCCTGGGCTCTAATAGCAAGATAGTGACCACATTTCCATACCTTAGAAGCAATTCTAACCATATCTTCACAAGATAATTTTATTTCCTATATGAAAACAATATCAGGTTTATGATCTCTAATCAAATTCTAAGTAGCTTTCTATCTAGGGATTCTACCCAAACCCCTAATATTCCAAGATATCACTTTTATTTTGGAGGAATAAAGAAGTGAGAATATAATGTCTTAACAACACTAGACTCCACTAAGGATTCCCCTATCAATTTTACTTTTTCTTGATCCTTATTTATTCTTTATTTTACCACCTTCTTCATCCCACCTTTTTTGATAGTTTTTGGGTGAATACCTAACACAAAAAAAAATTCTTTTTCCCTTCCTCTCTGACAATCCTATCTTGGGAGGGTTCAAACCTAGTCTCATCCTCATTTCCCTCAATCAAGTTTTTAGCCAAAGGGGAATGATCAAGAACTTTATCAAGAAAATCTGACACCTCTTTGGACTTATCTTCATTTCCTACAAGAGGGTTATTAGGCACCAAACCTTTCTTATCAGAATTTTACATTTCTAAATAAGAATTTAGGAAAGAAAAAGTACTCGAATCTTGAATACAAGCATCCATATCACCTCTGTTCCAGACTTGCTCCTCAATATGTAGCTCCTCAAAAGTCTCAAGCACATCAAATATGTTACCATAACCTCCATTCCCAACATCTTTATTCTAACAAACAAAATACCTAGATCTTGAACGAGACTTAACATTAATAAATCAATTAGAACCGGGTATCTCATTAACCATAGAAGCTTTTCCTTTTGCCTTTGTAGATGCATCTTGAAATTCAAATGAAGAGGATGAAGGCTGAGAATTCACTTTCTTGCAGTTTATCTGAAGATGCCCATATTTATGGTATATACAACATCAAAATGGGAGAGATTCATAATATAACTATTGGACCCAAGACATGTTTCCTAGTTTAATCTCCAATGATTCAAGAAACGGATTATTCAGATATACTTCAACATAGAGCCATGCAAAAGAAGCAAATTTCCTATCCAAAGTTTGACAAGGTGGACCAATCAGTTTCCCAATAATATCTACCATAGAATGAAGAATATCCAACCTCTAATATTCCATAGGGAGTCATGGCAAACATACCCACATAGGAATCCTAGAAGGCCTCTCCTCCATCGGATCAAATCCTAAATACCAGGGTTTGATAATAATCCAAACAAATTGTAAAGGTAAGGACCCCCTCGAACACTTTACTATGATCTACCATACGGGAGAATACCACAATAAAATACCCATTAGCTATAAGAATAATCTCCAGATCACCTTCAGGGCTCCAATTTCTCCTAACCTAGTTTTCTAAAAAAGGTATAGAAATTTTGAGACCCATGAATTTGTAGATGAGTGCATGCTGAGACAAATATAAAACATCATCCACAACAAAATCAGGATTGATAACCAACACATGAAAATCTTTGATTTTCTCCAAGCATCCATTATTCTTCGACTTCAAAGTTGAAGAGGAATTAGAAATAGGATCAAGGGTTGCATGCAACAAAAAATTCATCGCATTTGCATGATTAGAAGAAGAGGCATCCTTAAAAGACAAAGATCGGGGGTCACTAGGATCCCCCGAATCTACCATATCTAAAGCCAAACTACAATACACATTTCACCAGCCAACACAATGGTTTTCAAAGATTTTTTAGCACCAACCTAAAACCCTAGATGTTGCTCGAATTCTCCTTCATGATACCATATTCCAACCTTCACCCTTCCCATAAGGAATATTCTAATAAAGGTTTAGTTCTAATATTGTTTTTGCTGTAAATTATCTCTATATATTTATGCAAGAACCTAGAGAAATCCATTGGAAATCTACAAAAATAATACTACAATACATCAACAAAACCATAGAGTAAGGTTTGAACTACAAAAGAAATAATAATTTTTTCTTATAAGGATAT
The DNA here is from genome assembly GCA_028583015.1 of Wollemia nobilis. Classification (NCBI taxonomy): domain Eukaryota; kingdom Viridiplantae; phylum Streptophyta; class Pinopsida; order Araucariales; family Araucariaceae; genus Wollemia; species Wollemia nobilis. The sequence continues at coordinate 99,927 of JAQPPZ010003728.1, forward strand.
TCAAATTCCGATTATGCTAGATCTATAGATGACAAAAAATCAACATCAGGATATGTATTTTATCTTGGGTTAGGACCTATATTCTGGTATAGTAAAAAACAACTTGCAATAGCTCTCTCATCAACAAAAGCAAAATATCGAGCACAAAGAGATGTAGTACATGAAGCACTTTGGTTACAATATATTTTTTCAGATATGAGGATCAAAAGGAATTTGACAATACTAAATTGTGATAATCAAGGAGTTCTTACATTAATCAAAAAATTGTGTGATTCATGAGAGGACAAAATATATTGAAGCTTAGTGTCACTTTATCAGAGATCATGTACCAGATCATCATAATAAGATAAAACATGTATCTACTACAGATCAAATTGTACATATTTTTACAAAAGCACTTGGTTAAAAAAATATTAAATGTTTCAAAAGCTTCTATGTACATCAAAATAATTTCATACCAAATAATGTAATATGGGGGAGCATTAGATAATATTACATTATTTGGTTATAATGTAAAAGTACCTTATGGTACAAATGTAAATATTAGTATAGGGTGTGAGTATATAATTTAGATGTGGGATTAATATGTGTGCATGTGTAGGATGTACACAAGTGTCATGTATCAAGGTGTGTAAGTTAATGTAAAGTCAAGAGTCATGTATATAAGTGGAAAGTTAAGAAGTCAAGAGGTATGGAATAAGAAAGGTTGCATCTCTTGGATATGTGAGGAGAGCAATAGTCAAAAATTTCAAGAGTCACCTTTCTAAGGTTATATTATGGATAAAGCTCCAAATATTGTATCTAAAATTGAATGAAGATTGAGTAAATCTTGTATACAAAAGTCTCACAACATTATTATAAGTTTTCATCATGTTATTGCATTGGCTATTTATATCTTATTGTTATTTTTCATGAATGTTATGTTCATTGATTTTTGCCATTAATATTAAGTTGCTATAATATTTGAGATTATTTGAGATCTTAGATAATTTTAGATCTATGATAATCTAGCTGAAAATACAATAGCTTAAACCCTGATACAAGGGGATCAAGATCCCTTTCAAAAACCTGTGGTTTACCCTAATATTTTTAAAATCAAATGGCATTAGGTCAACTTGTTAGATTACTCAACATTCAAGGAGGAGACCTAGGCTAAATTTTTTCCAAGCGATACATGGATAATATCTAAGATTTTTTCTAATACCACTACATGGCGATAATGTAATGCAAGTGGGGCCCATTTCAATCCCATATAACCAATTGAAAAATTAAAATATATTTTTATTTTTGTTGCATAAAAATATTTCGAAAAACATATTTAAGAATAAGAAGATATCAAGAAAGGAATAATTAATTATTTTAAATATATTTAATTGGATGATGGGTAAGATAATGAGGCTCAAGACAAGCTTTTGTAAAATATTTCACCAGTTATTATATAGGACCAAAATGAAATCTTGACAAGTAAGTTTTCTATATTGAGGTAGTTTTCACTTTCCATTATAATAATGTACCTAACCTTGATGGATTTCTCATAATTTTATTTCAAAAATTCTAGGATTTTTTGAAGAGTGATGTGTTGGATGAAATAGAAGGGGTTAGGAAAAATAAGGCTATAATAAGTGAAATTTATACCACTTTTATTGCATTGGATCCCAATAAAGATGATAAAATATTTTGATAAATTCCATAAAATAAGTTTGTGCAATATGTTTTATAATATCATTTCACAAATTATAGCTAACAAATTGAAATTTTTTCTAGATTGTATCATCTTAAAGGAACAAGGTGGTGTTGTTCCTGGTAAACAATTTCTTGATGGTGTAATCATTATATAGAAGGCCAAAAATTCTTTTCATTCCATAAAAAGCCATGAATGTTTATGAAATTAGATATGAACAAAGCATATGATATGGTTTTGTTGGAGTTTTCCACATGATATTCTTAGACAAAATGATTTTGATCAAGGTTCGTGTTAATGGATGTTGTTATAGCAATCCAAAATATTATATTTTTATCAATGAATCCATTACTAGATACTTTGAATCATGCTATAGAATTTGCCAAGGTAACCCACTATCTCCTTATCTATTTATTATTCTTAGGAGGAATTAGAGAGAGCTTTCTCAAAGGTAAAATTTGAAGGAAAGATCAAAGTTATTCAAATTGTAATAAAGGGCACTTCCTAAACTCATCTCTAGTTTTTTACGATACTTTTATTTTGGAGAATTCCTTAAATCAATATTATTATGGTATGATAAGGTATTTAGACAATTGGTTAATGCTACAAAGTCTAGGATCCTTTTCATTAATACTTCCTTATATTTAAAATGGATTATTATGGATATTTTAGGGTTTCAAATTAGAAAATTCCCATCAACATATTTGGATATTACTTTTTCTTATAAAGGAAAGAAGGAAATTTGGGGGCCAATTTTGGATATAATGAAATGTTGTTTGGTATGTTGGAAAGGTGAGTTATTAAATATGGTTGGAGGGCTATACCTCACAAATACCACATTGCAATACTCACTCACTCACTCACACACACACACACAACACACACACACACACACACACACACACACACACACACACACACACACACACACACACACACACACACACACACACACACACACACACACACAGACACACACAGACATAGACACGTACAAACACACACACACACACACACACACATAGAGCATTGCCAAAATTTTCAAAATGTATACCATTCAAATTTGATAAAATTAAAAGAGATGTTATATGGAAAGGATGTGAGGAAAAAATTAGGTTTCCTATTTATAAGCGGGATAAGTTTTGCAAAGAAAGAATATTGGAGGGTTGGGCTTGTGGAATTGTAGACTTATGGATTTTGTATTAGGGAGAAGATTTGGCTAGATATTATTCAAATATTAAGGAAATAATTAGGCCAAAATATTAATTCAAAAATATATAGATTCACTTGATGCAATGGAATTATTTAGACAACAATGTTAGCAATTCAACCCTATTCTCATAGGATATAACAATATATCAATATATAATATTCATACAATTACATACATTCAATAACAAACTTATTGAATAATATTATTGATAAATATATCAACATAAGTAATGCAATGCAATACATTGTAAAGCTTGTTCTCCATGTACATTACAATAATTTATATTTAGTATATACAACTTGGACAAGAGACTCTTCATATTCACAAAACTCTTGACCTTTCTACTTACACTAACTCTCCATCTCCTCAAACACCCGAGAGATATGACTCTTCATATTTCTCATAAGAGAAATATATTTTATTGAATCCACATAATAACAAACCTATAATTATTACACACACTAAAAGAAAAATATTTACATAACTCCACACATGTTAAATATTTACATGACACCTACTTTAGACTCAAATATTTACATAACTCTAAACTAAAATATTTACATGGTACTTGCAATATTCTTGCAAGGTACCAAATAATGTAATATTTCCAACAAACAAAACCCACCTAAAAGATCACCAACATGGAACTTCATATAAAATAATTTGCATTTGATCAAGAAACATATTAAATGGTTAGAGTGGTTTTCTACAAATTTTTGGTCTAATGCTTGGTTGAAACCTTATTCTTTTATTTCTCATTCAAAATGGCAACCATTGGCTCAGGCATTTCTAGCTTGTAAAGGTCCAAAGATCAAATATTACACTAATTTGAGCAACACCTTTAGAATATGGATTTTTATTGGTAACCTAGTTGAAAGAAAGGAACTAAAACAAATAGTAGATGATCTTAAAAAAAATCTTCAAGAGTTATATTTACCCATTTTTATGTAGAAGGATGAGTTGGTTTGGAATTTATCAAAAGATGGTGGATACTTAGTCAAGTTAGGATATGAGGATTTAGAGCATTCCTACTCCCAATGATTTCCCTCGGAAGAATGTTCAATCATTGAAGGCACTCCCTAAGGCCTCAACATTCCTTTGGTTAGTTGTCCAAAGCAATATTATTATTGAAGGGTCTACAAAGAAGAGGATATCATAAAACTTTAAGGAGCACCTTGTGTGAGAAGGATATAGAAATATAAGATTATTTACTTCTTCATTGTCCCTTTGCTTACACCATTGAGGACTATGTTTTCAAAAGTATGAAAATATATTGGGTAACTCCATTGACATTGAAAGAGTTGATGAAATGACAGATTATTTGTTTCAAACCTAAATCATTATATATTCTATGGAGGATTGGTCCTTCTATTATCTATTTGGATTTATGGATTAAAATAAATAATATTATTAAAAAAATTATCATAAACATGCCCAAGTTTGAAATTGTATTATTGTCTTTGTAGAGACAAAAATGCAACACCAAATAACAAGATATAGATTGAACTCAAAAAGATAATATTACACAATGAATGATTTTTAGTAATGGGGGAGGCTCAAAACTCCATTGTTACAATAAAGAATCTTTGAACTCTAATACAAATATACATAATTCTATGGTTCTCCAAAACCCTAGCTACAATGTTGGTGGTGTCTTCAGAATGCATATTTGCTCCCAATAGAAATGGTTATCCAATGCTGGGCCACTCCAACTTAAGAAGCTGCACAACGCTAATGTAACACTTCCATATCTGCATACAAGAAAATAGCAAATGGGTTAGTAGCAACTATGAGGGCTCCACAATGTGAGGCCCTCTATAATCAATACAAAAACCCTAGCTATATGATGTAAATAGCATGAACAAAAACTAAAAATACATGGAATGAAATAACAATAAAAATATTTACCTTGAGATGCTTGTTGTTTTATGATCTGTGATATTTGTTGCAAGAAATTGATGCGGTGATGTTGTTGGAAATTTTGAGTCCTTAAATCAAATTTGTCATTGATGTCACTAGATGAAGTCATCATTAATGTCAAGGACTTTGTAAAGAACCAAAGTTGTCAAGGTTGTCATTTGATATCTAGGACGAAGCTTCAAATAACACCAAAGGTCAAGAGAATCAATGTAGAGGTTAAAGGCAAAAGGGCTCCATAATATTTCAATATTATATGGAAGCATAAGTTAAAAGGTTTTTCATAAAAATCCAAGGAGGCTTATTGCAAAGTTAAAAGGAGGTCTAATATTTACTTTATAAAATATATAAATTCAATGTATTAATTTTATAAATAAATATTATAGGGAAGGGTCTTAATAAAACCAAAGGGTTTTATTAAATTAATTTATAACATTTAAATTTAAATGAATTTACAAATAAATTCGAGGACATCTAAAAGGTGGAGGAGCGCGTTGAAAAGGGGAAAGCACTAATATATCATGCCTTAGGAGGTATTCAAATTATCCTTGCTCAAATGATTATTGCATGAAAATTGATTTAAGTGGAGCTCATGAGAAAAGATAGCAAAATTCGTGTTTAAGGTGACAACAATTGAGAACAATTCAAAAGCACCAAAATTTTGGAAGCCAGCTTGGCAACGTGGCCTAGTGGCAAGGAGGAATTGGTTAAAGTGTTGAGGTGTCAAGTAGCTTGCATTTGAAATGCGACAACAATGTTTGCGTTGGTGTTGGAAGCACCAAGGGAACATCACACGTTTTTCTTGGAAGAGAAGGGAGGTTCTTAGAGAAAGTGATTCTCCACCCCAAGTGAGGCTTAGCCGCACGGTGGTTAGAGCCAGCTAAGCCGTTGCTAGAGGGTGTGTGGGGAGGAACCCTCCAAGCAGCAAATTTTGATAATTATTTGGATTGCCTAAGTTTTGGAGCTAAGGTTGTTGAAGGGTTTTTAATTATTTATTTTTCAATAAATTGGGTTAAAAGGTTGCTTAAAGGGAATGCTAGTTTGAAATTTATTTTTTAAAAAGGGAGTTTAAAGGGTGTAGTTGGAAATAGTGAAAGGGGCTAGTAGAAAATTGGTGTTTGTTGGAAATTGTTTTTAATAAAATTTGGAGTTATAAGGAGTTTGATTTTATTTTTAAATAAAGTCTTAATTATTATTTTTGCATATTGGAGGAGTAAGACTTTAAGAGTGTTGATTTTATTTTTAAAAGGATTTTTTTCCAAAGAGATTATTATGAAGGTGTTGGATATTATTTTAAATTTGGAGTGATAAGGTGTATTTTGTTTGATATCATTTTGTATTGTGATTCATTGAGAAAATTATTATCTTCTAACCTTTCTTTGAGATTGGCATAGAATTTGTTGTGGTTGTGGCAGATTTATGAGATCCCTTCATCATCAAGAAAAAGGTATGAGCACATTCTTCCTTGGTTGAGTTGATTGGTTGGTTTTCTAGAAAATAAAGTTTGGAGTGAAAAGGATTTGATTAGGGTTTCTTTTTTGAGAGTGTTTGAGTTAATGCTTCAAGGTTTTCTAGAACAAAGAGTTGTTGTTAAAACCTTGTTTTATAAGCATTTTTGTTGAAGCCATTGGTTATGTGAAGAACTTGAGTTAGGGTTGTGCAAAATAACATGAGTATCATTGTGAAAATTGATTTATAAGCATTTTTTTTGAAGTAAGTTGTTGTGCAAAGAAATTGAATTAGGGTTTTGCAAAAGAACATGAGTATCATTGTTATGTGAAGATTTTTCTATAAGCATTGTTGTTGAAGTGAGTTGTTGTGCAAAGAAATTGAAATAGAATTTGAAAAGAACATGAGTATCATTGTTATGTGAGATTTATTGTTGAGCATTGTTGGAAATATTTTGAGTTGGTTGATATATGCTTGGACTAGGGTTTGTGAGCAAGGGTTGTTTCATTGAGTGATTGGTTGAGTAAAGTTGATTGAGCCTAGTCAAGTGGATGTATGAAGTGATTGTTCAAGTTCCATAAAACAAACTATTCTATATTCTGATTTAAGTTGAGAAAGTGTTTGAGCATTGAGTTGAAACATATTGGGTCTCTAAAAATTCTCTTTATGTTTCTATGAGATTGGTTAAGTTATGTGTGAACTTATTTAGTAGATTTGGATAATTTATGTGTGAAATTATTGAGCAAATTTGGACAAGTTATGAGTGAATTTGTTGAGAATATTTGAGCAAGTTTCGAGTGGACTTGTTGAGCATATTTGAGCAAGTTCTGAGTGGACTTGTTGAGTAGATTTGAGCAAGTTTTGAGTGGACTTGTTGAGTATATTTGAGCAAGTTTTTAGTGGACTTGTTGAGCATATTTGAGAAATTTTTGAGTGGACTTGTTGAGCAGATTTGAGAAAGTTTTGAGTGGACTTGTTGAGCAGATTGAGCAAGTTTTGAGTGAACTAGTTGAGCATATTTGAGCTAGTTCTGAGTGGAATTGTTGAGTATATTTAAGCAAGTTCTAAGTGGACTTGTTTAGTAGATTGAGCAAGTTATGAGTGGACTTGTGGAGCAGATTTTGGTGCAGATTTGAGGATAAGTTTTTTCTAGACCAGAGACAGAGATTGAGCAGATTTGTGCTAGATCGAAGGATCGTGTTTAGTATAGATTTGAGATAGAGCTTTGGAGGTGACAGAGCAGAGAGGATAGTAGTCTCCAGTGGATAGAGATTCATTGTCCAGGGCAGTTAGGACAAGCCTTTTGAGTGGGGACAAGAGTCTTCAGTGGAGAGAGATCCACAAGCTAGTGTAGTGGAGGTAGTAGTCTTCTAGAGGATCACCAACCAGAGTAGAGGAGAAGGAGTTCTCCTATGGATAGGGATCCATGAACTTGATTTAGGGGATTGGTATCTCCTTTGGATAGAGGTCCATAAATATTGTAATTGGGAAGGATTCCCAAGATATTGATTGAGAAAATTTTAGTAAAATATTTTATCTATGGAGTACCCCACATTGGGTGAACCACGTAAATTATGGTTTCTCTATTGTGTATGGTATTTTGTGCATTACTTTGATTATTGCTATTGATATTGCTATCTATACATTGCATAATATTGATTAGGAAATAAAAGTAAAAAGTGGTCTTATATTGTTCACCCCCATCTCAATATAAGCTTGTGTTCTTCAATTGGTATTAGAGCGGGTTCCTTTAGAATATTTTAACAACTTGAAGGAAAAGCTAACAAGAACACAATGGATCCTAAGGAGGTGTCCTCAAATAATTCAGCACCAATATTTGATGGAAGTGACTATATGTATTGGAGTATGATGATGAAGATCTCCCTGATGACACTTGGCCATGAAATTTGGGAATCAGTAAAATTTGGATACGATCCCTTAGTCAATCCTCCTACATATAAGGAATGTAAGCTTCTACAACACTATAATTCAAAATCAATGAATGCACTTGTGAGAGGTTTGCGTAGAACAGAGTCTATGAAAGTTATGCATTGTAAAATTACAAAAGAGATGTGGGATAAATTAAAAAATATATGAAGGAGATAAAAGTGTTAAGAAAACAAATATGGACAACTTGAAGCATTAAGAATAAACGAAGAGGAAAATATTAGTGCTTATCTAATTTGAATTGATGACGTTGTTAATCATATGCAAGGACTTGGAATGAAGATTGATGAATCTGATATTTGTGAAAAGTATTAAGATATCTTTCAAAAATATTTAGTGAACATGTTTTTGTTATAGAAGTATTAAAGGATGGTGATACTTTGACAAGAGATAAGTTGCTTGGTATGCTCACAACATTTGAGATAAGAACAAAAGATCTTATTCCCTAGAAGGAAGCAACATTCAAATCAATCAAAAAGATAAAGAGTAAGAAGTTAGAATCAAGAAGTGAGTCATCTAGTGATGAAGAAGCTAATTATGGTAGAAGAAATAAAGATTTCAAAATATCTAGAGATCTAAAATCTGTTAAATGCTTCAATTGTGGAAAGTTTGGATATTTTTCAATAGATTGTCAAGAACCAAAGAACAAAAATGGTGAAGAAAAATAGGATCACAGGAATAAAGAATAAAAAATATATAGGCAAGATAAGCACCAGAAGAAAAGCAAGGATAGACAAAGCGGACAAGGAAAGAAGTTATTTCAAAGATAGAAGAGGAGCTACTATACGGATAATGCAAGTAAGTACTCAAGTGATAGTGATGCTAGTTTTTCAGACAATGATAGAGATGAAGTCCTATTTATGATTTAAGAAAAAGAGCAAGTTAATAAAAAGACTCCAGTTATTCTCAAGTGTTTTAGATGTGGTAACTTTGGACATATTGAAGATGATTGTACAAGGGATGGTTATATTTTTAGTGATGATGAATATGAGAATGCACTTGAAGGACCAGATGAAAATATTCTAATGGCTTTGGAAGAAGAAGAAGTGATCCTATAGAAGACAAGCCAAAAGAAAATAAAGATGTGGACAAAAACAAACAGATAGAGGAATATTTAGAAAAGGATGGTTATGATCTAAAGGGAGAAATTATCTATGCCCTTGACACTATAAAGAAGGTAAGTAAGCAACACTCTAAAATTGAAATTCATTTTCAAGAACGTGATGAAGAGATAAGATTTATCATAGAGGATTTAGAAAAATCAAAGGCCAAGGCAAAGAGGTTCAAAGATAAGTTAGAAGCAAAGATCTTGGAATGTGAGAAGTTAGCACAAGAAGTGGCACTACTAAAAGAAGATTTAGAGGACTCCAAGATCAAGATGAAAGGGTTTAAAAATAGCTCAAATAACTTGGATAAGTTCATCAAGACACAAAATACTACATCAAGCAAGAAAGGTCTCAGATTTGAACAACTTCAAAAGAAATGGGAAGGATAGTCAACTTCAAGTTTTTGAGGAGAAGAAAATTCAGATGAAGATACATCAGAAGAAGCCAGTGTAAAAGAAAGTCAGACATCAAAGGATGAGTTGGAAAATAAAGAGTTCAACAAATATAGGAACAATGCACAAAGAAGATATAGATGGAACACCAATCAGAATAGGAGACCAATGAGTTCAAGACAAGGAAAATTCAATGGAATATGCTTTTCATGTCACAGGTTTGGGCACATGGCTTCACAGTGCAGAACACATGAAAGACAAGAATATGGGAACAGAAAAATTTTCCATGGGTATTGCTACTCATGTAATCAATTTGGTCACAAGGCAATAAATTGTAGGGTTCATGACAGAAAAGGATATGACTTCACTAGGAGAAATCCTAAGATATTTGCACCTCCAAGGAATAATAACATTAAGTGTTATAAGTGAAATAATGATGGTTACATAGCAAAGTGGTGTAGAGCAAACATTCCAAAAATAGGTATGAACAGGAACAAGAATAGGAACATGGATATGAACATGAATAGGAACATAAATATGAACAAGAACAAGAATAGGAACAAGAATAGGAATAGGAATAGGAATAGGAATAGGAACAGGAACAGAACAGGAACAGGAACAGGAATAGGAATAGGAACAGGAACAGGAATAGGAACAGGAACAGGAACAAGAATGTAGACATGGATATGGAACAGTCAAAGGAATCAAAAATTTAGATAAGAAGAAAAGAGGATAAAGGTAAAGAACAATGATTTCTAGGAGTAGAAATACTCCCACCCCAAAATTAACCACCTTAAAAGGAGGTTGGGGAGGCGATAAGCTAAGAGGCTCATTCTTAGCCCCAAGACCCAAAGGTGACCCTTTGCCATTGATATCAAAGAGGGAGAGATTTGAGTAAGGGGGAGAGATTTGATATGTTTGAGTAAAGGGGAGAGATTTGGTATTTGAGAAAGCATTGAGCCAGGGGGAGCAATGTCCTAGGGGGAGTAGGACAAAAAGTAAGTCAAGTTTTCGATAAAAAGAATTTGGGTTGCCATCAATGACAAAGGGGGAGATTGTTGGACATTTTGAGTCCTTAAGTCAAAGTTGTCATTGATGTCACCCAATGAATTCATCATTAATGTCAAGGAATTTGTTAAGAAATAAAGTTGTCAAGGTAGTCATTTGATATCTAGGAAGAAGCTTCAAATAATGCAAAAGGTCAAGAGAATCAGTGTAGAGGTTAAAGGCAAAAGGTTTCCATAATATTTCAATATTAAATAGAAGCATAAGTTAAAAGGTTTTTTCACAAAAATCCAAGGAGGCTTATTGCTGAAGAACACCAGCTTATACTGAGAGGGGGGGGGTGAACAATATAAGATTTAACCAATTAATAATTTTAACTTTAGATAGCAGTGGCATCAACACAATATTAATCAAGACAAAAAGCATCACACATTGGAGACCCATTTTTAACGTGGTTCACCCAAAATGGTTGGGCTACGTCCACAAAAACTTTTCTCTAAAAGTTATCTCAAAGTTCTTTGGGAATCCTTCCCAATTACAATCAGAATTTATGAGCCTCTGCTCAAAGGAGATACCTTCCCCTCTACTCTGGAAATGATCCCTCAGAAGATCAACTGTCTCTACCTCTTGCCAGCACGTGGAACTCCTTTCCATCGAAGACTTCCTGTCCTCAATGCTTAGCCTAAGATACCTCTGCCTTCTATGATCACGTCCACAGCAGATCAACAACCAAATCTGTCCTCAGGTTCTTCTCAAAGAACCAGTGCACCTATGTCTTCATACAACAGCACTCCGCATTCGTCTTTGCCCTTTGTGCTCTCTACGCCCTCTGCTCTCTCTGCACAAACATAGCGGCACTTAGAACAATTCGTCATGACTTTTTGCTCACTCTGCACACTTCAACATCATCTCACCACTTCTGCGCTCTCTGCACTCTTTCAGCTGCATCTCGCACACTTCGATCGAATTTTGCACTCTGCTCTCGGTGATCGAACTTCTTGCTCTACGCCCTATCTACGAATGTCGCACTTCAACAACACATGATACACACACCTCAATTTCTCCAAACAGCCCTCCTTTTATAACAAAATTTTCATAATGAAAACTTTAATCTTAGTCGACTGTTATAACAAATGCAAACCCTAATCTTTGTTGGCTACAAGCCCTAATCTTCATCAGCTAAAATTTGACTTTGTCGGCTTCACTGCCTCTGTAACTCTTTTGTAGCTTCTGTCGTGAAACTACAACATGTCATGATATCGTGACACTTTTGCAATCGTACACTTTCTTTTGGCTTTTTTTGCGATATTGTGACACTTTAGCCTTTGTCGACTTCAACTAAGCTCTTGTCGTGATATCACGACACTTCTATCTTTGTCAGCATCAACTTTGCTTTTGTCACGATATCATGACACTTCTTCCTTTGTCGACCTCCTTTCTACTTTTTTCATGAAATCGTGACACTTTTGCCTCTGTAGACTTTGTCTTCACTTCTGTCATGAAATTGTGACTCTTCTATCTTCATAGCCTTTCTCTCTGATTTTGTCACAAAATCATGACACTTCTCCCTATTGAAGACCTACTTTTTGTTTCTATCGTGAAATCATGACACATTCTGCAACCGTAAGCTTTCTCTTCAACCTGTCATGAAATCGTGACACTTCCTGCATCCGTACGCTTTTTCTTCAACCTGTCATGAAATCACGATAGTTCTCACTTTGAACTCTTTCCTCTGTTGCATGTCACAAAATCGTGACAGTTCTCACTTGGAACACTTTCCTTTGCTGCATGTCATGAAATCATGATAGTTCCCATTCTGAACTCTGCAGCATGTCATGAAATTGTGACAGTTTTCTTTTTGAATTCTGTAGTATGTCACAAAATTGTGACACTTTTCATTTTGCTTTCTATCTCCTTGAACTCGTCATGAAATCACGATAGTTCACACTGGACTCTAGCTCTTCTGCAGCACGTCGTGAAATCGTGACACTTTACCTTGCTTTCACTTTCCTGCTTAAGTCACGAAAATGTGACATGTCGCGATATCGCGACACTTTTCCTCCTTAGCTCTTTTCTTTTCTTCGGGTCGTGAAAACCTGACATGTCGTGATATCGTGACACTTTTTCTATTGGACTCTCTCTCCTGCATTATGTCATGAAATCATGACACTTTTTCTCTCGGACTCTCTCTTTTGCAACATGTCACGAAATCGTGACAGTTTTTCCAACTTACTTTCTTTCGAACCTGTTCGCTTGGGGTTTGCAAAAGACCTTTGAAATTGTCATGCCATAACCTTCATCAAAAAAAATTATTTGACATCAAATCAAATTCCTTCGAAAGCTTCTTGACATCAATGACAACTTATTCACTTGAGCAAATGCAATGTACCCAAAGTACCCAAAATTGCCAACAATCTCCCCCTTTGTCATTGATGGCAAACCTTTATTGAAAACACTTCTCAAGAGCCAAAACTAAAACCAATTGTGTTAACAGCGAGGAACTGTGCCCACAACCCGAGAATATTCCTTTGAAGTTTTTATCCCTCTGACTTGAAGCTTTCCTCTTCACTTGAAGCTCTCCCCCTTACTCATATCTCTCCCCCTTTGTCATCAATGGCAAAGGGTCTGTAGCACCCTAAAATTGTGTGATCAAATTGGAATAATTACATTCACCTTAGTAAATAAATTTAAATTCAAATTTAACCTCCCAAACCGCCCGTTAACCACCGAGAAACCTGTTTCCCCTTTTTCCGTGCCATTTTTAGAGGTTGTTTTGACCGTTGGACGATATCGTCGCCGATCATACGATATCGCCCCAGATTTGATGATTTCGTCTGGACTAGTACGTCCAGACGATTTTGTCGCAAAATTAAATTTGCATAGATAGACTCTGTTCCAACGGGTCTCCAATTCAGGCAGAAGCATGTCTGTGCCGTTGGGACCCTTCCCCCGTTGGAGATCTCCCAAATTGGGACGATCTCTAACCTCCCAAAAACTCCCCTATGCCTATTTAAACTCTAGGACATTCCCTCCCCAACCCCTGGCTGAATTTTATCTGCAAGTTGAATCCTTCTGTGTCAAGACATCTGAATGTTGCTTCTATACTAGTTCCATAGTATTTTTGTTGCAGGTACATCACCAATTTTCAACCGGAGCCAGCACTTATTTCCGCCAACGAACTTATCAAGATCGGAGGCGATCCCATACAATTCGAGACGATTTCATACTGATGCGAGACGATCTCGACTGTAGTCCACATCGAGGTAATCAGTACCTGGAGTTTGCTTTTCTCGACCTTTTATTTGTCATTTTTTGCTATAAATTAGATCGGTTACTCGGTTTTATGTTAGTCCGCATCCGGAGTTCACCCATCTAGTCTAGATTGCATGTTAAGATCATATTCCGCCATTAAAGTACCGTAATTTGCTTTAAATTCCATTTTTTAAATATCGTTCAGTATTCATATTGCAATTTCATGTAGTTTGCCTCTGTTTGCCTGAGTAGAATTCCTTGCATTTTGCACCTATTTTCTGTTTTGTAGGTCTCTGACGAATTCGTCAGATTGCAGACGATATTATAGCTCGCTCTCTTATTGAAAATAATCATTTAGATGATTTAAAAAAAGTTTTTAATCGATTACGAGAATATCTCATTCGATTAAATCCAGTAAAATGCATATTCGGAGTTAAATCCCGGCAAACTATTAGGGGTTTTAGTTTCTTTACGTGGTATCGAAATTGACCCTCTTAAAATTGCGGCCATCAGCGATATGCCCGCACCCACTAATATCTCCGAACTACGAAGTTTACAAGGTAAACTTCAAGCTATCCGTCGCTTCATTGATAAGCTGGCGAACAAAATTGGTCCCTTTCTCAAACTTCTTAAGAAGGATGTCCCTTTCAATTGGGACACAGAATGTAGAGAAGCTTTTGAACTTCTCAAACAATATCTCCTTAACCCGTCGGTGCTTTCACCACCTAAATATGATCGCCCATTTCTTCTATATATTTTTGCTTCAGATTCTGCCTTAGGAGCTATGTTAGCTCAACTTGATGATGAAAAGCAAGAACGTGCTAATTATTACATTAGCCAAACTTTTTTTAGTTATGAAACCCGCTATACAGCGTTAGAGAAGTTATGTCTAGCAGTCATGTTTGCTACGCAAAAATTATGACATTACATGCTTAGCCAAAAAATGTATGTCATTGCCAAATATGATCCTTTAAGATATCTCATGAGTCGACCTTATTTATCGGGTCGCACAGCCAAGTGGGTTCTTACTCTAAGCGAGTTTGATCTCACCTTCATAGGACATAAGTCTGTTAAGGGTCAAATCATAGCAGATCAATTAGGCTGCTTGCACCCTTAGAGTCTACTCATCCTCTCATCATCGAGTTTCCTGATGAATGCCTTCAATTAGAGGCAGACCATCCTGAACAATGGTCCTTATACTTTGATGGAGCTCGATGTATGAGTGGGGCTGGTGTGGGTATTATTTTAATATCTCTACAAAAACATCTTATTCCTCTATCCTTCAAACTGACCTTTGCTTGCACCAACAATACTGCTGAATATGAAGCTCTAATCCTTGGATTACGAGCTACTTTAGCGCTAAAAATCAAAAACCTCTTAGTTTTTGGGGATTCCCAATTGGTTATAAACCAAATTAATGAAGTTTATCAGACCAGAGATGATAAAATTTTCCCATATAAGGCCTTTGTCTTACAACTAATGTCCTTGTTTTATCAATTTACTTTGGAAGCCATTCCTCGAACTAGCAACCGTGCAGCTGATGCTATGGCCGCAGCTGCATCCCTCTTGCCCTTGGAGTTAGACGACGAATATGCCACTATCATCATTCGTCGACTCCAGGAACCCGCATCAAATAAGTCATGCTTAGAGCCTTTGGATGTGTTTCTAATCAATGAAACTACTCCTGAACCTTGGTATACAGACATATTTGATTTTCTCCAAAATGGGACTTTCCCTGCTAATTCTAATAGAAACCAGCGTCGGTTATTACGTTGGCGAGCAAGTCGATTTGTAATAATTGGCAATACTTTGTATAGGAGATCTTTTGAAGGTATCCTATTAAGATGTTTAAATTTAGAAGAATCTAAATCAGCCTTGAGTGAAGCCCACGATGGATCTTGTGGAGGACACTTTAGTGGTAGTGTTATTGCTAAAAAGCTCCTTCGGATAGGATACTTTTGGCCTACCATGGAAACGGATGCACATGAGTATGTGCGCCATTGCGACAAGTGTCAAAAACATGCTGACCTTGTCCATGCGCCTGCACAAGAGTTGTAGGCTATTTCATCTCCTTGGCCCTTTTCTAAATGGGGCTTGGATATTATTGGTAAAATCAATCCTGTGTCTTCTGATGGACATAAGTTCATCATAACCGCCACTGAGTATTTCACGAAGTGGGTTGAAGCTATGCCTTTAGCTTCTTGCACTGGTTCACAGGTCTCTAAATTCATTTTTAATCAAATCATTTGCAGGTTCGGAATTCCTGCCAATCTCATCTCTGATAATGGAACTCCTTTTAAAAATAAAGATGTTAAAAAATTATGCCAAAAATACAAGATTCAACACCGCTGGTCCACTCCCTATTATCCTCAGGGTAATGGTCAAGCAGAAGCTTCTAACAAAACTTTAATCAAAATTCTCAAAAGATTGGTCAATAAAACTGGCCGCGACTGGCATATTCAATTATATCCAGCCTTGTGGGCTTATCGCACTAGTGTTCGGACTCCCACGGGCACTTCACCATTTGTTTTGGTATATGGTGCCGAAGCAGTTTTTCCATTTGAATTGGAAGTTCCTTCTTTGGCTCTGCTACTTCAAGACACTGAAGTAGGAGATGAATATCGTGCTGGCAGACTCAGTCAGCTGGAACTCCTAGATGAAAAATGCATCAATGCTTTGGAGCATCTCCGTGCATACCAAGACAAGCTTAAAAGAGCATATAATAAGAAAGTTCGTCATCGATCCTTTGAGATTGGCGACCTTGTTCTAAAAGAAAATCAAAAAAATACAAATGCAACCAAAGAACTTAAAGGTAAATTTGAGCCCAATTGGCTCGGACCATACATCATTACTGCAAAATTTGAATCAGGAGCATATAAATTATCTACCTTAGATGGTAAAGAACTTAAAGAACCCATGAATATTTTGCATCTCAAACGTTACTATGCATAAATTTGGTCATTTCATCCGTGTATATATTTGTTCAAAATTACTCTCTTATATTTCTTTCAATTTATAAAATTTCAAAAACATCAAAAACATTTATAAATCTCCAAAAATCTTCAAAACTATCTATTGCATTTATTTAAAGCACTTGTTAAGTTCTTTTTGCTCAAAAACAAAAATCTAAATAAAAATCTAAAAACAGCTATATGCTTGACTCTTTCGAAACCAAAACAATATACAGAAGAAAGAGAGAGTCAACATTCTCAAAACTTTCTCCAAAAATCATTTATATATATTTTCTTACAATTATTGCAGTTATATGTTTCAACTTATTTTGGATAAATTAGCATTTATTTGGCATCCCTCACTAGCACACTCACAAAAATAAATATCTTGCTTTTATCTGGCATGATTACTAATCTCTCTTATATCAAAGTTCACAAAATTCAAATTAAATAAAGTTTGAGCATAGAGAATTGATCTTGTTATTTACTTAAACCAAGCACATCTTTTCACAATAAAATGATTATATTTGTAATTTCCATGTTTTGCTACATAGTAGAACTGATTTCTTGGGTGAAAAGTTTCCCCTGCTATCCTATCATGCACATGGTCTAGAATCTTTGAGAATTGGCAAAAGGACAAGCTCACCCCTACCCAGAATAAAAATCCCTTGCTCTACAGCTAATCTGAGCAAGTATCCCTAGCAAAGAAAAAGAAAAAGGAAAAGAAAAGAAAAAATTCAAGAAAAAGAGAAAAGAAAAATGTTATTTCAGCAATGTTCCAAGCATTATCAAGCAAAAGAAATACAAAAGAAAAAGAAACAAAGTTCAAAAGAAAGCAAAAGCAAAAGCAATAAAATCCCTTTCCCTACCCTTTGAAAAGAAAAGAAGGGTTGATGAGCTTGAATCCCTGGAATTCTCAATTATTCGAAAACTGTGAGGTAAGCCCCATAACAGGTGGTTTGTGCCCAACCTCGCTTGGCCTTGGGTAACTCCTAGCGTGGCGATATGTCCGTCACATTAGCGACCTTCTTTTGTACGAGACCTATGTCTCGCTTATGGATTAGCTAGCTCTTGATAATCCGACCTACATAGTAGTCTAATATGGTTATATGCATCTACATCATGGTTAATGAACACTTATTTGGTTTCTTTAAATCACTTGTATCATAGTATCTTGCTCAAACTGGTAACTGAACCATACAATTGCACACACATTTGTATTTGAGAGATTTTGTCTATCATTCGGATAAATCAAGATCGGAAATGAATGCACATATGCACATGGGATTTCTTATAAATCTAATTTTTGTCTTCAAAATACTTTGAAATATTATTTTTGCAACTTGTTTGGAATAATCAAGTACAATTATTTAAAAAAAAAAAAAAAGACAACTATATAATAGAAAAATCACAAATTTCTTTCAAAACATATCATATATATCATATCAACTTTCGCGATGATGGTATAAGTCTATACCTAAATATTCTATGCCTAGCGCAAACCATTGTAACAATTTTTATTCCCTCATTTATCAAAACTCATAAAAACCATATGACTTCATTTTATTACACAAATTTTGCTTTTCAAAAGAATGCACATTTTCATTATTTCATGTCATTATGTCCACCTCCAATTTTGCAATGACGGTATAAATCCTAAGGAATTATTCAACAATTTTATCACACTTAGGAATTTATGCCTAGCAAAAATCATTTTTTACAAATATTTCATGCATAATATTTTATGGAAATCTGAAAACAAACCATCATCATCATCATCATTTGCATCATCACAACAAAGTCTTAAGACAGTCTCTTAAGCACTCTTTCACTTTTCACAATATTTCTATAAATGGGATTAGCTTGACGACCGAGTGAGCAGCGACTCCATGAAATGGTCTATAATAGCGACAATGTCCTTTGAAATTATTGTTAAAAGTCCCCTCTTCTTTTATCAAATCATTGCATCACAAACAACCAATTTGTTACATCAGATTATTTCATCAATATCACAGCATGATATCAAAATTATAATATTTCCAACGACATAATTACATCCAATTATTAAATCAATCAATCAAACATAAAAGCATCATAAGCATCACATAATACAAGTCATATGATCAAAACTATATATCATATATATATCAACAACATATATACATCATCCAAATTGGATTGGTATGCCACAATCTGTACCTCGGCATACTCAATCCTCTATAAAAATAATAATACAACAATGTCAGTCTGTACAATGTCAGTGCAGCCCTCTAGCCTCGAGAGCCCCTAGAGCTCTCAGCCTCATCTCCTCCCCCGCCCTACGGAGGACGAGGTGGTCCCATCGTAGTATGTGTGGTACTGCGAGTCCTCGTCGTCGATCGGGATGAGCTCCTCGACGACCCTGTCCTGATCGGATCTGCTATGGCAGCCGATAGCTGTACCCTCCTGGCCCTCTGGCACCGCCTGGTAGTATAACGCCTGATAGAATGCGGTCTGAGAAACCGACCGCAGCAGCTCCTGAGTGCTCACCCCTCCACCCCGTGCCCTGAGACGTGCATTCTCGTCTCGCAGCTGCGACACCTCAGCCTGGTGTTGTGCGGCCGCATCCTGTAGTGTCTGCACCTGAGTCTGCAGATGATCTCTCTCTGCCCAGAGAGTAGCCATCTCGCTACTCTCTCCTATATCCATGCCCTTGCCCTTATCGGGCGATGGTGGCCTCTGTGGAGATGGGGGTCTCGCCTCCCTCCTCTCCCTCTCTCTCTGCCGCGGCCGCTCCTGTGCCTGTGGCCTCCTCTGATCTCTCCCGCCGTGACCCTGGGCTACCTCTATCGCCACCTGGCGTTGCCTCCCTATCCGACGCATGACTGCATGGATCGGGCCCTGTGCCCTCGTCATCCGAGGAGGGCGGATGCCTGCATACCAGGCATCGTAGCCGTCAGCTACCCCTGCGTCGTCTCCATCCACTGGCTGGATGGGGGCATCATCTGAGTCCTGGCTCCAGAATCGCTGCATGTCTGGAGCCCCGCTAATAGTGGTGTTATCCCGGATGGTCCGAGAAAACTCATAATCCCTGAGAGATGGGATCCCCTGCTGTAGACCGAACTGTCACAAAACTCGATCGTAGCGGTGGAGCTCCACCTCTCCCCTCTCCATCCTCAGCCAGCGAGACTCGCCTAATGCGAGCCAGCTCCTGTCCATCCTCTGCCCACCCTAGATGCTGCCTCCACGGCCTCCAGGTGATCTGGTCTGGGACCAAATCATCCAGTAGTCTCCGGGACACCGGCAGATCGATCCGTCGTTGTGCCCCTCTCCGGAGCCACCAGTAGAAGACTCGGGGCCTCTCCCCGTCTACCCCTATCAGTGGAAGCCCTATCGGCCTCCGCATCGCAATGTGCTCCCAGCACCAAACCTGTAGTAGCGATGTCATCACCAGACATCGCCCGCCCTTGTACACGACCCCGTAAAGGATCCTGTACAGTCGACATAGTACAAAGCTGCCCCAAGCAAACCTGTAGCCGTGGTCCCGCATGTCACAGATCACATCTACGAGCATCCACGACACCCTGCACCCGCTCTGGTGGCACAGCAGAAGTCCACCAACCACCCCAGATAGTACCCGTGTGAGCGTAGATGCCCCAGGCATCTGGCGTAGTGCCTCGATGTTCACTCCGCCCTTCTCCAGGGTGAAGCTCGGGTCACCGCACAGCCGTCCCATCGCGTGGCCCTGATTGGCCGTAGGTGTGATCATCCGTCCTTGTATGGGGATTCTCAAAATCCTCCATACATCCTCCAGTGTGGGAGTCATCTCCCCTGTCGGTAGCCGAAAACATGAAGACCCCGGATACCATCTCTCTGCTAGGGCTGTCAGTAGCCCCATGTCTGTGGAAACCTGCGGCATCTCTGCCACATGCTGCAATCCGGCCTGTGCCAGCAGATCCCGCTCTGCCTGGGTGAGAGCGGCCAAGTCGTCTCTCAGTCCGCCGTACTTCCACTCTCTGCTTTTTAGTAATCCTCTCTGCAAACATAAACAACAAAACAACAAGCAATCATTAATAAACAATTCCAGTAATTAATAATGCAAATTAAAGATCAATTTTTTGCAATTGATGATATCGCCCACTATTGGACGATATCGTCCCAAATTTGAGCATAATCATCTCCGATTTCGTAGTTCGAAATCGTCTCTAATTTGACGAAATCGTCCCCCTTTCGACGATTTCGCCCTTGGGCGAAATTGCCGAAATTGAGACGATTTCATCGAAATCGGGACGATTTCGTCTCGACGACGTCGACGGCCAAAAACGGCCGCGATGCTCAAAATTCACTTAAAAATTCATCTAGAAAGCATGTAAAAGCAACTTAAATCAATCTAAATTGAGTTTAGACCCTTACCCGTAGACCGCGTCGGACCTCTGCAGATCTGTGCGCTGTCTCAACCATTTTTGCTCCAGAGCTCTAAAAATAGTAAAATGAACAGTAACAATGAATTAGGGTTTTACCCTATTTTTCTTAATTTTATTCAACAATAATTTTTTTGCTTTTTCGCGTTTTTACCTCAAACGTTCGATTTGGGTAAAAACACGGAGGGGGCACCATAGTAAGCTGTCGTACGATTCGACCAAGAATCGTCGCCTAAAAATGGGAATAATTTTTTGCTTTCTCGTAGATCGAGAAGAACTCTTCTTTAACGCATTTTCTTCGAAAAATTCGCTAAAGAGGGGGCAAAATGTAGCACCCTAAAATTGGCGCAGTCAAATTGGAATAATTACATTCACCTTAGTAAATAAATTTAAATTCAAATTTAACCTCCCAAACCGCCCGTTAACCGTCGAGAAACCCGTTTCCCCTTTTTCCGTGCCATTTTTAGAGGTTGTTTTGACCGTTGGACGATATCGTCGTCGATCAGACGATATCGCCCCAGATTTGACGATTTCGTCTGGACTAGAACGTCCAGACGATTTTGTCGCAAAACTGAATTTGCATAGATAGACTCTGTTCCAACGGGTCTCCAATTCGGGCAGAAGCGTGTCTGCGCCATTGGGACCCTTCCCCCGTTGGAGATCTCCCAAATTGGGATGATCTCCAACCTCCCAACAACTCCCCTATGCCTATTTAAACTCTAGGACATTCCCTCCCCAACCCCTGGCTGAATTTTATCTGCAAGTTGAATCCCTCTGCGTCAAGACATCTGAATGTTGCTTCTACACTAGTTCCATAGTATTTTTGTTGTAGGTACATCACCAATTTTCAACCGGAGCCAGCACCTATCACCGTCGACGAACCTGTCAAGATCGGAGGCGATCCCGTACAATTCGAGATGATTTCGTACTGATGCGAGACGATCTCGACTGTAGTCCACATCGAGGCAATCAGTGCCTGGAGTTTGCTTTTCTCGACCTTTTATTTGTCATTTTTTGCTATAAATTAGATCAGTTACTCAGTTTTTATGTTAGTCTGCATCTGGAGTTCACCCATCTAGTCTAGATTGCATGTTAAGATCATATTCTGCCATTAAAGTACCGTAATTTGCTTTAAATTCCATTTTTTAAATATCGTTCAGTATTCATATTGCAATTTCATGTAGTTTGCCTCTGTTTGCATAGTAGAATTCCTTGCATTTTGCACCTATTTTTTGTTTTGCAGGTCTCTGACGAATTCGTCAGATTGCAGACGATCCTGTCAGTTTAGACGATTTTGTCAGATTGCAGGCGATTCTGTCGAATCTCAGGCGATCCAGACTGCTTCAAGCATCAGAAACTTCTTCAGACTTCCGGATCAGGTAATCTCCATTGGCCTCCTGCAAATTCTCTATTTTCTGCTTTCTACTCTATTTGTTGTATTCATTTAAATTGCACTTTCATATAGATTAAGTTAGATTCATTCGGCCAAACCTAGGATGAATGCTTAAGGATAAAACGAACTCATCAAAACACATTCCAAAAACCTAGGCGTGGAAACTGCCGCCAAATGTTTCCTGGTGAACCCACCATCCGTCGAAAAATCACCAAAACACACCTCCCTTGAGAGGCGGGACCTTCGTAAAGTCCTCTCGTCCGAGGTACCGCACCATCCTTTTCCCATCCTCCTTCCGGCCACGGATCCAATAGCCTGAAGGTAGGGATGCAAAAAATTTGGAGCGATAC
>JAQPPZ010003729.1:0-12017 GCA_028583015.1 Wollemia nobilis
TGTCACATCCCCACTACTAGAGATTAATTTTCTTAGAAGAATGTGATTCTGCTATTAGTGTTTGTGATGCAGGTGCAGGTATCGGGGCAGGTAGATTGAGGAACACCCACCCCATTAACCGAGGCAGCGGATCGGAAACGCCAGGTAAGTGGATATGATGTTGTGCCCCTGGCACCTTGGTCCGTGGGTACATGGACGCCCACAATAGGATTGCATTGCATTCTGCCTATCATAGATTGAACGAGTGTTGCATGTTGATATTGCTTTTGTCGGTTTGTTGTTCTTTGTATGCAACCTTTTTAAATAATAATATATGTATATTAAAAAGTACATATAATATTAATATATATAATTATTTTTGGAAAGTGAAATAAAAATAATTTAAAATAATAATATAACAAAATAAGAATTAACTTCAAAATTATTCATAAGTGTAACATTAAAAAGAAAATATGTAATCACATTAATATATAAACTAAAATGTTTATAAGGCAATGAAAATTATTATTAATAATAATTATTATTAAATTAAAACTAAATGTTGGTTGTAGCAAGACCAACGAATCCTAAGATAAGACTAAGGAATTTCATACTCTAGCTAAGTGTAATTAATCCTAAGTCAAGTCTAAGGAACTTTGTACTCTAGCTAAAATGCAACTAAAAACTTATGGAAATTATAATCCAGAAACTATAAAGAAGCTTTAATAAATTAAAGTACTATCGGGAGCAATACGTGGAGAACGTTTGGACGTTCTAACTGGCCATCCGGGTGAAGTGTCCACTTTACATCAACTACCATCTCATTTTTAAGGAGAACGTCTTGAAACGAAGGGGGGAGAAAAAGTTTGGAGGAAGTCTTTCGCTTGGGAGTGCGCAAGCTAGACTGCAGACGGAGGTAACGCGAGGGTGGCCTGCGCTCTACAAGAAGAAGGTCAGGTTGCTCATGATAAGCTATTAAGAATGTTTTATATAATGAATTCATTAAACAAATAAAAAGGAAGATGGCCACTAATTTACTTACCAGTTTGTAAGTGGAATAATAAGAATTGTAGTGTTTTATAGTGTGTTGTCTGTGAATTTTGAGTGAAGTATTTGTGTATTAATAATATAAACATTTGAACTGGAATGAAAACTAGTAACTTAGAATGTAATTGCTTGGCATTCTGTTCTGAGAAGGTGACCTGTTATTTAAATTCAAATATGGGATGGAATTTAAAAAAAAAATCCAAAGATTTGCATTGCAGATAGTTGCACTGAAAATTGATGAATTTAATAAGGAATTTGTCTTATGCTTTCATATAGCTGTTGTATTCCTTCATTATGAGATGTAATATTGTCTGCGTATGTCTATGTGGTTGTTATGGAAGTAAGAATGCACTGAGAATTGATGAATTTAATAAGGGATTTGCCTTATGCTTTCATATAGTTGAGATGTAATAATGTCTGTGTGGCTGTTCTAGAAGTAGAAATGCACTGAGAATTGATGAATTTAATAAGGGATTTGCCTTATGCTTTCATATAGCTGCCGTATTTCTTCATTTTATATTTGTCTGTGAATGTCTACATGACTGATGGAAGTAACAATGCCAAAAACTTGCTTTGCCAGATTTATGACGCAAGGGTTTCTTTTTTATCATCTACAATTGCATTGTTTCATAAAATCGTTGATTGATGAGTGTGCATATGTGAATGACTGCATGACCTACCCTGTGTGAGTGTCATAAAGACATTATGGAGTCTGCATGTAGTTGAGTGCATGGACTGGTTCTGCGTGTATGTCATGTAGATATTATGGGCCAAGTCTGACCCCTCTAAAACCTCGGCTCTGTTCCGTCGGATAATGTGGGTGGGTTGGAAACGCTCTACCCGTCGCTCGAGAGTAGCGTGTCTGGATGGTGCTTGGATGTGATGGTCTCAAGCTGCGTTCGAGGGTAGAAGCTCATTTATTGGAAACTTTGAATGAAATTCATGAAGAACCTTTACTAAGTCATATTATTAAACTGACTGTTGCTGAAGAAAACGTATTCTGAAATTAAAGAAATGTTGGGATGGTTTTCCCTTATGTATGACTCTCTTAAACTTTGTTAGTGATTTTGATTATTATTAAACATAGCCATGGAGAGATTAATAGTAAACTTATGGAAAAATATTATCTCGTTATAATTGACAATGCACTCTAAAAATTAAAGACGGATATGGTTTTATGAAGAAAGATGATGTGTTGTTGATAGAATTTTTATAAAATATTATGGTATGTGCATGTTGTACGATTATTATTATATAGTGGATGGTATTGTGTAGTGAGGAAGATTAAATATACTATAAAGTATTTCTTATTTAGTTTCAAGTAATTTCATTAATGATTTTTAATAGATTTCTTTTATGGGTTCTTTTAAAATAAAAGAATTTTTCTAGTATGATTTATAATAGGGTCTTTAGAATAAAAGAGTTCTTCTGTTTTGAATGAAGATCAATATTGTATTGAAAGCTTGAAGTTTATTATTAAAGACCAATATTTTGTTTATAGTTTTTATAAGTCTGTTCAAATGAGTATTATTACCATTATGTGTTATTATTGTTCAATATTTTATTGATGATTATAGAAGTTTTATGGGCTTGGTCATATTGATTTTATTATTATTCAACATGGATTTATGGAATGAAGTTCTTTTATATTGAGATTTAATTCTGAGTTGAGATACTGTGATTATTTATCTCTTATTAATATAAGGGTTTTAAAAGAGGATAATTCGTTAATAAACTTAAACCCTAGAATGACCATGAACCTAAATTACTATCTGGAGTTGGAACATTTGCTCAAAAAGGAAAAGTCAAGTTGGGACTTTCTCCTCTTATGCACTAAGTCACGAGGTGACTTATGTGAGGTTGTGTCACTGTAAACCGGTAATTTAAGGACAGAGGTCCAAAGCCATTGAGTGTAACGGGTGGCGGTATGGGACGTCACCCTAGGTGAACAACCTGTTAGTGGTGGTGGTAATTCATCATTCCACTCGGAATGAGGATATGTCGATATGAATATGGGGCCAGTGAGCACCTCATGTTGTTGGAAGATTCCAATGGTAGATGGTTATGGGCAGCATTACCATCAGTCAGGGAGTGAATATGGTTATCTAGCCCTGAGGCCTTGTGATGGTGGACTCTAGTTAAACCTTAGTAGAGGGTCAATGACTAGCACCGACATACAAACATTGGTTCCAAAGTTTGAGCAGTGTACTCAAAAAATAACTGAGAGTTCTTACAACTTTGGTCAAGGGAGAATAGCGTACCCCATTCAGGTGATATGGGCCCTGAATGGATAACCCTTCGCCAGATTCCATGAGGACTTATGGGAGAAGTCAGGATCATTAAGGTGAGCTACGAGGCTTGGCCAGTCTCGAGCACTTAAGACACCAACTGTAGTGGTGACAACTCTTGAAGTGCATTTATGTGTATGCTAGAACTAACAATATATTGGGTTACCAACAAATTGTTCATGTCTCTATGTATTGTTAAAAAAAATGTGTGTGAAAATTTTGGGTTGTGATAGTTGGTATCAGAGCATAGGTTTGCGAAAACCTGGTTAAAATAATTCCCTAACAAAAACTCTTAATGCCAGATGGTAGGTACTTCTCGGAGACCTAGTATGAGTCTGCAAGAGGAAAGTGTAGAAGGTCCGAGGAGGGTACTCAGACGACTCGTAAGAGAGTCAGAAAGAGCACAAACTACTAAAAAACCATGGCACATGGTTAGGAAGGGAAAGGAGCCAGTAGCGGGGACTACCTCCAAAGATGGAAATATGGCTCAAATGTTCCAGCTCATGCAAGAGCAATTTAATCAGCAGTGAGAGCTGATGGAGAGCCAGAGGGCTCAAATGAATGAGCACATGGAACAACAATGGGCACAGATGGCCCAACAATAGGAGCTCATTTCACAACAACAAAAGGTTATTGAGAACCTGACAAAAAAGAAAGTGAATAGTAATGTAAATCAATTACCTGAAGGATCCACTAGAAGAACCGTGGGTGAGGAATTGCATAAGGAATTAAAGAAACTAGATATTTCCAAATTTTATGGGAGCGGTGATGGAGAAACCGCTCTCAACTAGCTAAGTGAGGTCGAGGGATACTTTGCTATCAACCCTCTTAGCCCCGAAGGAAAAACCATTTGGGCAGTTGCTCACTTGGAAGGTTCTGCCAAGACATGGTGGACCACATATAAGAAAGTCATTAAAAAGGAAGCAACTAATATTCCTTGGGAGGAATTTGTTAAAGAATTCAAGAGTCATTTTCTTACTGAACAATTCTTCACTAAAAAGCATGCTGAATTTACCAACCTGCATCAGGGTAATATGACGGTAATTGAATTCTATCAAAAATTTGTCCAGTTACAGAAATATGCTCCTGAATTTGATAATCAAGAAAAACTTAAGGCACATAAGTTCATTATGGGGTTACACCCAAAACTTAGTCTACATGTGGGGGGAAAAACTCCTCAAACCCTGACTACAGCTTATGATGCAGCTCGATTCTTTGAGTCAAGTCAAAAGGAGGTGAAAGCTTTTTATCAGCAAGAGAAGGACAACTCTAGGAAAAGAAAGAATGTTGAGCAAAACCGTGGTTCTGACCAAAACCGTAGGTATAGGGATAAGGGTCGAGAAAGATATAATAACCGCAATAGAAATAGAAACCAGGGAAACAGAGGACAATCTGACCAAAGAAATTTCTAGGATAAGAAATCTAACAATAGTAGCCAAAACAAGACTGGAACTCGTAATCAGATAAATGATAAGCCGAGGAATGATGGACCTAATGCCTGCTATGTATGTGGAGCATTGGATCACTTTGCAAGATAGTGCCCCAAGAAAGCCGATCCCAAGAATCCTTCTGAAGAGGCCTCCCACAAAATTTTTGCTACTACAGGTAATCCTAAACTGGAAGGACAAACTACTCCATTTTTTATTAAAGGAAAAATTGGCAAGAGAGATGTGAAAATTTTAATAGATAGTGGTGCTACTGATAGTTTTATTTCAAATAATGTTTTGAGGGATATACCTGTTAGACCTGGGATCATGGCAAATGGTTGGCAAGTAGAATATGGCTCGGGACAAACTTACTTAGTAAACCAATGCCTATTTGATTCAACAGTAGAATTGCCCCAGGGAAAAATTAATTGGCACTTGTATGTGGCCCCTTTACATGCATTTGATGTAATTCTGGGACTAGATTGGCTTAAGGCACATAAGGCTATACTAAATTTTGAGGAACGATGGATGGATTACACTAATGAAGCCAATCAAAGAATCTGCATTCACTATAGTAGAGCCCCTTTTGAGCCCCATTTGATAAGTAGCATGCAAGCTAAAAGGGCCTGGAAAAAGGGATGTCGATTATATGTAATTAAAATGAATAAGAAAGAAGAATCAGAACCGAGCTCGACACTATTCCAACAATACCCGGTGTTAGGAGAATT
The DNA here is from genome assembly GCA_028583015.1 of Wollemia nobilis. NCBI lineage: Eukaryota > Viridiplantae > Streptophyta > Pinopsida > Araucariales > Araucariaceae > Wollemia > Wollemia nobilis. Next base: position 5,470 of record JAQPPZ010003729.1, read on the forward strand.
TAGAGATGTGTTTCCAGAAGATATACCTGGATTGCCACCAAGAAGAGAATTTGATTTCTCCATTGAATTAGTGCCTGGAGCAACACCAGTAGTTTGGGCGCCATATAGAATGACACCACTAGAACTACAAGAACTCAAAAACCAACTACAAGACTTGTTAGAGAAAGGGCATATTAAACCCAGTGTGTCACCATGGGGGGCACCAGTATTGTTTGTCAAAAAGAAAGATGGAACTTTAAGGTTATGCATTGATTACAGAATGCTTAACAAAATGACAATTAAGAATAAATATCCTTTGCCTAGGATCGATGATTTGTTTGACCAACTCAGAGGAGCTACCATCTTTTCCAAAATTGATCTTAGGTCAGGATATCATCAACTAAGAATCCGGGAAGAGGACACTTACAAAATGGCTTTTAGAACAAGATATGGGCACTATGAGTTCACAGTGTTACCTTTTGGTTTAACCAATGCACCAACAACCTTTATGAACCTGATGCATAGTGTGTTCCATGAACAGTTAGACCAATTTGTGCTTATATTCTTGGATGACATTTTGATCTATTCTCGAGACAGAGAAGAGCATGATAAACATATGAGAATTGTGTTAGAAGTACTCAGGAAAAATTAGTTATATGGGAAACTATCCAAATGTGAATTTTATACTCCTCAGGTGCAGTATTTAGGGCATATCATCTCAGCTGATGGTATAGCAGTGGATCCTAAGAATATTGAGGCAATTATAAATTGGCCAGCTCCTACTAATGTGTCTGAGGTGAGGAGTTTTATGGGAATGGCTGGTTATTATCGACGGTTTGCCAAAGGATTCTCAAAAATAGCCTATCCTATAACCAACTTGCAAAGGAAAGGGAAGGCATTTAAGTGGACAAGGCAGTGTGAGGAAGCCTTTAGAATTCTCAAAGAAAAATTGACAACCGCATCGATACTGAGAATACCTGATCCAAATCAACCATTTACAGTATGTACTGATGCATCTGCAGAAGGATTGGGAGGTGTATTGCTGCAAGAGGAAGTTGTAATAGCTTATGAGTCTAGGAAACTCAAGAAGCATGAGATAAATTATGCCACCCATGATTTGGAACTGGCAGTTGTGGTTCATGCTCTCAAAATTTGGAGGCATTATCTGTTAGGAAAGCCTTTTAATCTTAAAACAGATCACCAGAGTCTAAGGTATATATTTACTCAGCCAATACTAAATGCACGACAATGAAGATGGATGGAATTTTTGGCTGAATATGACTTTGGTATTGAATATATCAAGGGTAAAGAGAACAAACTGGCAGATGCTCTTAGCAGAAGAAAACACATAACTGCTATTACAAGATGTCAGTATAGATTTAAGGAGCAAATTGCAGAATTGCAAAAGACAGATGAGTTCTGTAAAGCCTGTCTAGAGAAAATTAAGCAAGGAATTCCTGGAGAATTCAGCATCAAAGATGAATTGGTGTGTTTTCGCAACCAAATTATTATACCCAACAATGAAGAGCTTAAAAGAATTATCTTGCGAGAAGCTCACTGTGCACCATATTCAGCACACCCAGGAGTAGTCAAAATGAGAGAAAACTTGAAGAAGGACTACTATTGGCTTGGTATGAAAAAAGACATAGTGCAGTTTGTGGCCAAATGTCTTGAATGCCAAAAAGTGAAAGCCGAACATCAGCACCCTGGTGGAAAACTACATTTATTTGATATACCAGAGCATAAGTGGCAAGTTGTTTCCATGGATTTCATTGTAGGACTTCCTAAAACCCGATTTCAGCATAATGCTATATTCGTGGTTGTAGACAAATTGACCAAGGTAGCACATTTCATACCTAGTAGTACTCATGATGATGCCACAATAGTTGCTCAAAAATTTGCTCGAGAAATTGTAAGACTTCACGGATTTCCTGAAGTTATTATATCAGATAGAGACTCTCGGTTTACATCTAAATTTTGGCAAGCGTTGCATAGAGCCTGGGGGACGAGGCTCAATATTAGCACTGCATACCATCCTGAGATGGATGGACAGACCGAGAGGGTCAACCAAGTATTAGAAGACATGCTACGCATGTATTGCATGGATCATCAAAGCAAATGGGAGGATTATCTCTTCCTAGTGGAATTTGCTTACAATAACAACTACCATACCACGTTGGGCATGGCCCCATTTGAGGCTCTATATGGGCGTAGGTGCAGGACACCATTAACGTGGGACAATTTGGATGATCGCGAGGCGATCGGTCCTGAAGCTATTAAGGAAATGGAAAACCAACTGAAAGCAATCCATCAGCGTTTGCGTGAGGCAGCTGACCGTCAGAAAAGTTATGCTGACTTAAAACGAACACCTCAAGAATTTAATGTAGGAGACAAGGTCTTCCTTAGATTCAAACCTACAAAAAGCTCAATTAAGTCCACCAAATTAAGCCCTAGGTTTGTAGGACCTTTTGAGATAACTGCCAAAATAAGTCTCGTTGCCTACAAGCTTGCACTGCCACCAAATTTGTCAAAAATCCACAATCTCTTTCATGTATCCCTACTTCAAAAATATGTTGCTGACCCAACTCATATCTTGGATACTACTCATTTGCAGATGTCGGACCCGCAACACATTGAGGTGCGACCTGTTAAGATTTTAGGTTTTAGAACCAAACAACTCAGGAAAAGAGTTGTGGACCAATGTAGAGTGCAGTGGGACCAATTTTCTGAAAGAAATGCCACCTGGGAGGATACCACAAGCATGAAAAATCAATTTCCTTACTTGTTTGAGACTTAAAAACTGAAAATAGAATGTTATTAAATTGATGTACTGGGAACTTGATGCATATATATATGCCTTGATATGTATATATAATATTTTGATATGTACATTTTCATTTATATGATGTTATGATGAAATTACTGCTTATTTGTTGATGATAGTTACTTGCATTTGCACATCATTTAATTTTGATGATAAGTTAACACAGGGACTGTGTTAAAACTAAGGGGGAAGTATGTCACATCCCCACTACTAGAGATTAATTTTCTTAGAAGAATGTGATTATGCTATTAGTGTTTGTGATGCAGGTGCAGGTATCGAGGCAGGTAGATTGAGGAACACCCACCCCATTAACCGAGGCAGCGGATCGAAAATGCCAGGTAAGTGGATATGATGTTGTGCCCCTGGCACCTTGGTCCGTGGGTACATGGATGCCCACAATAGGATTGCATTGCATTCTGCCTGTCATAGATTGAACGAGTGTTGCATGTTGATATTGCTTTTGTCGGTTTGTTGTTCTTTGTATGCAACCTTTTTAAATAATAATATATGTATATTAAAAAGTACATATAATATTAATATATATAATTATTTTTGGAAAGTGAAATAAAAATAATTTAAAATAATAATATAACAAAATAAGAATTAACTTCAAAATTATTCATAAGTGTAACATTAAAAAGAAAATATGTAATCACATTAATATATAAACTAAAATGTTTATAAGGCAATGAAAATTATTATTAATAATTATTATTATTAAATTAAAACTAAATGTTGGTTGTAGCAAGACCAACGAATCCTAAGATAAGACTAAGGAATTTCATACTCTAGCTAAGTGTAATTAATCCTAAGTCAAGTCTAAGGAACTTTGTACTCTAGCTAAAATGCAACTAAAAACTTATGGAAATTATAATCCAGAAACTATAAAGAAGCTTTAATAAATTAAAGTACTACCGAGAGCAATACGTGGAGAACGTTTGGACGTTCTAACTGGCCATCCGGGTGAAGTGTCCACTTTACATCAACTACCATCTCATTTTTAAGGAGAACGTCTTGAAACGAAGGGGGGAGAAAAAGTTTGGAGGAAGTCTTTCGCTTGGGAGTGCGCAAGCTAGACTGCAGACGGAGGTAACGCGAGGGTGGCCTACGCTCTGCAAGAAGAAGGTCAGGTTGCTCATGATAAGCTATTAAGAATGTTTTATATAATGAATTCATTAAACAAATAAAAAGGAAGATGGCCACTAATTTACTTACCAGTTTGTAAGTGGAATAATAAGAATTGCAGTGTTTTATAGTGTGTTGTCTATGAATTTTGAGTGAAGTATTTGTGTATTAATAATATAAACATTTGAACTGGAATGAAAACTAGTAACTTAGAATGTAATTGCTTGGCATTCTGTTCTGAGAAGGTGACCTGTTATTTAAATTCAAATATGGGATGGAATTTAAAAAAAAAATCCAAAGATTTGCATTGCGAATAGTTGCACTGAAAATTGATGAATTTAATAAGGAATTTGTCTTATGCTTTCATATAGTTGCTATATTCCGTCATTATGAGATGTAATATTGTCTACATATGTCTATGTGGTTATTCTGGAAGTAAGAATGCACTGAGAATTGATGAATTTAATAAGGGATTTGCCTTATGCTTTCATATAGTTGAGATGTAATAATGTCTACGTGGTTGTTCTGGAAGTAGAAATGCACTGAGAATTGATGAATTTAATAAGGGATTTGCCTTATGCTTTCATATAGCTATCGTATTTCTTCATTTTATATTTGTCTGTGAATGTCTACATGACTGATGGAAGTAACAATGCCAGAAACTTGCTTTGTCGGATTTATGATGCAAGGGTTTCTTTTTTATCATCTACAATTGCATTGTTTCATAAAATCGTTGATTGATGAGTGTGCATATGTGAATGACTGCATGACCTACCCTGTGTGAGTGTCATAAAGACATTATGGAGTCTGCATGTAGTTGAGTGCATGGACTGGTTCTGCGTGTATGTCATGTAGATATTATGGGCCAAGTCTGACCCCTCTAAAACCTCGACTCTGTTTCGTCGGATAATGTGGGTGGGTTGGAAACGCTCTACCCGTCGCTCGAGAGTAGCGTGTCTAGATGGCGCTTGGATGTGATGGTCTCAAGCTGCGTTCGAGGGCAGAAGCTCATTTATTGGAAACTTTGAATGAAATTCATGAAGAACCTTTACTAAGTCATATTATTAAACTGACTGTTGTTGAAGAAAACGTATTCTGAAATTAAAGAAATGTTGGGATGGTTTTCCCTTATGTATGACTCTCTTAAACTTTGTTAGTGATTTTGATTATTATTAAACATAGCCATGGAGAGATTAATAGCAAACTTATGGAAAAATATTATCTCGTTATAATTGACAATGCACTCTGAAAATTAAAGACGGATATGGTTTTATGAAGAAAGATGATGTGTTGTTGATAGAATTTTTATAAAATATTATGGTATGTGCATGTTGTACGATTATTATTATATAGTGGATGGTATTGTGTAGTGAGGAAGATTAAATATACTATAAAGTATTTCTTATTTAGTTTCAAGTAATTTCATTAATGATTTTTAATAGATTTCTTTTATGGGTTCTTTTAAAATAAAAGAATTTTTCTAGTATGATTTATAATAGGGTCTTTAGAATAAAAGAGTTCTTCTGTTTTGAATGAAGATCAATATTGTATTGAAAGCTTGAAGTTTATTATTAAAGACCAATATTTTGTTTATAGTTTTTATAAGTCTGTTCAAATGAGTATTATTACCATTATGTGTTATTATTGTTCAATATTTTATTGATGATTATAGAAGTTTTATGGGCTTGGTCATATTGATTTTATTATTATTCAGTATGGATTTCTGGAATGAAGTTCTTTTATATTGAGATTTAATTCTGAGTTGAGATACTGTGATTATTTATCTCTTATTAATCTAAGGGTTTTAAAAGAGGATAATTCGTTAATAAACTTAAACCCTAGAATGACCATGAACCTAAATTACTATCTGGAGTTGGAACATTTGCTCAAAAAGGAAAAGTCAAGTTGGGACTTTCTCCTCTTATGCACTAAGTCACGAGGTGACTTATGTGAGGTTGTGTCATTGTAAACCGATAATTTAAGGACAGAGGTCCAAAGCCGTTGAGTGTAACGGGTGGCGGTATGGGACGTCACCCTAGGTGAACAACCTGTTAGTGGTGGTGGTAATTCATCATTCCACCCAGACTGAGGATATGTCGATATGAATATGGGGCCAGTGAGCACCTCATGACATTCCAGTGGTAGATGGTTATGGGCAGCATTACCATCAGTCTGGGAGTGAATACGGTTATCTAGCCCTGAGGCCTTGTGATGGCGGGCTCTAGTTAAACCTTAGTGGAGGTCAATGACTAGCACCGACATACAAACGCTGGTTCCAAAGTTTGAGCAGTGTACTCAAAAAAGAACTGAGAGTTCTTACAACTTTGGACAAGGGAGAATAGCGTACCCCATTCAGGTGATATGGGCCCTGAATGGATAACCCTTCGCCAGATTCCATGAGGACTTGTGGGAGAAGTCAGGATCATTAAGGCGAGCTGCGGGGCTTGGCCAGTCCCGAGCACTTAAGACACCAGCTGCAGTGGTGACAACTCTTGAAGTGCATTTATGTGTATGCCAGAACTAACAATATATTGGGTTACCAACAAATTGTTCATGTCTCTGTATATTGTTAAAAAAAAAAATGTGTGTGAAAATTTTTGGGTTGTTGACAGGATTGATA
>JAQPPZ010003730.1:0-103666 GCA_028583015.1 Wollemia nobilis
AATTGATTATGAAGTGAGGGGTATGAAGTGAGAGGCATAAATTGATGGGTATGAAGATAGGGGTACGGACTGAGGGGTATGAAGAGAGGGGTATTTTATTTTTTGAAAAACTAGGGTTTCATAAGTATTCAATTAGATAGGGATTTGGGACAGTAATTGATCAAAGAAGTTATTTTTGTAAGTATTCATGAAGTTAGGGGTAATTAAACCCTAAATCCTAAACCCTTAATTGATGATGAAGATAGGTTTATGAAGTGATGGGTATGAAGAGAAGGGCATGAAGATAGGGGTATGAAGTGAGGGGTATGAAGAGGGGTATTTTTTTATTGAAAAATTAGGTTTTGGTAAATATTCAATTAGATAGAGGTTTAGGACCTTAACTGATTAAAGAAGTGGTTTTTGTAAGCATTCATGAAGTTAGGTAACTAAACCCTAAACCCTAAATTCTTAATTGATTATGAAGATAGGGGTATGAAGTGAGGAGTATGAAGTTAGGTGCATGAAGATAGGGGTATCAAGTGAGTGGTATGAATTGAGAGGTATGAAGATAGGGGTATGAAGTGAGGTATAAGGGGTATGAAGTAAGGGATATAAAGTGAGCAGTATGAAGATAGGGGTATTTATTTTTTTGAAAAATTAGAGTTTGGTAAGTATTCAATTAGATAGGTTTTTGGGACCCTAATTGATTAAAGAAGTGAAATTTATAAATATTCATAAATTTAGGGGTAATTAAACCTTAAACCCCAAACCCAAAACCCTAAATCCTAAACCCTTAATAGGAGGGGTATGAAGTGAGGGGTAATAAGTAAGGGGTATGGAGATAGGGGTATGAATATAGGAGTATGAAGTGAGGGATATGGATAGAGCGGTATGAAGATAGGGTTTTTTTGAAAAATTAGGGTTTGGAAAGTATTCAATTAGATAGGGATTTGGGACCTTAATTTATTAAAGAAGTGGTTTTTGTACGTATTCATGAAGTTAGTGGTAATTAATACCTAAACCCTAAACCCTTAAACCTTAATTTATTATGAAGATAGGGATATTGAGTGAGGTGTATGAAGGGAGGGGTATGAATATAGGCGTATGAAGTGAGGGGTATAAAATCAAGGGTATGATGATAGGGGTATGAAGTGAGGGTTTTTTTTTTAACTAGTGTTGGTAAGCATTCAATTAGATAGGGGTTTGGGACCTTAATTGATTAAAGAAGTGGTTTTTGTAAATATTTAGGGGTAACTAAACCCTAAACCCTAAACCCTTAATTGATTATGAAGTAAGGGGCATCAAGTGAGGGGTATGAAGATAGAGTTTTTTTTTTGAAAAATTAGGGTTTGGTAAGTATTTAATTAGATATAGGTTTGGGACCTTAATTGATTAAAAAAGTGGTTTTTTGTAAGTATTCATTAATTTAGGGGTAACTAAACCCTAAACCCTAAACCGTAAACCCCAAAACCTAAGCCCTTAATTGATTATGAAGATAGGGGTATGAAGTGAAGGGTATGAAGTGAGGGGCATGAAGATAGAGGTATGAATATAGAGGTATCAAGTGAGGGGTATGAATATAGGGGTATGAAGATATGAGTATTTTTTTGAAAAAATATGGTTTGGTAAGTATTCAATTAGATTGGGGTTTGGGACCTTAATTGATTAAAAAAGTGGTTTTTGTAAGTATTCATGAATTTAGGGGTATTTAAACCCTAAATTCTAAACACTAAACCCTTAATTGATTATGAATATAGGGGTATGAAGTGAGGGGTATGAATATGGGAGTATGAAATGAGAGGTATGAAGACACAAGTATTTTATTTTTTAAAAAACTAGGGTTTGGTAAGTATTCAATTAGATAGGGTTTGGGACATTAATTAATTAAAAAAGTGGTTTTTGTAAGTATTCATGAAGTTAGGGGTAATTAAACCCTAAATCCTAAACCCTAAACCCTAAACCCTTACTTTATTATAAAGATAAAGGTATGAAGTGAGGGGCATGAAGATGGGGGTATGAAGTGAGAGGTATTTTTTTTTTAAATTAGGGTTTGGAAAGTATTTAATTAGATAGGGGTTTATGACCTTAATTAATTAAAGAAGTGGTTTTTGTAAGTATTCATGAAGTTAGAGGTAATTAAACCCTAAACTCTAAACCCTAAACCCCTAATTAATTATGAAGATAGGGTTATGAAGTGAGGGGTATAAATATAGGGGTATGAAGTGAGGGGTGTGAAGATAGGGGTACGAAGTGAAGGGTTTGAAGATAGGGGTATTTTATTTTTTGAAAAACTAGGGTTTGGTAAGTATTCAATTAGATAGGGGTTTGGGACATTAATTGATTAAAGAAGTTATGTTTGTAAGTATTCATCAAGTTAGGGGTAATTAAACCCTAAACCCTTAATTGATGATGAATATAGGGTTATGAAGTGAGGGGTATTAAGAGAGAGGCATGAAGATAGGGGTATGAAGTGAGGGGTATGAAGAGAGAGGTGTGAAAATAGGGGTATTTTTTTTTGAAAAAATAGGGGATTGTAAGTATTCAATTATATAGGGGTTTAGGAACTTAATTGATTAAAGAAGTGGTTTTTGTAAGTATTCATGAAGTTAGGGGTTACTAAACCCTAAACCCTAAGATAGGGGTATGAAGTGAGTGGTATGAAGTGAGGCGTATGAAGTGAATGGTATGAAGAAATGGGTATGAAGTGAGGGGTATAAAGTGAGGGGATGAAGTGATGGGTATGAAGTGATGGGTATGAAGATAGAGGTATGAATATAGAGGTATTAAGTGTGGGGTATGAAGTATGGGGTATGAAGATAGGGTATTTATTTTTTTGAAAAATTAGGGTTTGGAAGTATTCAATTAGATAGGGGTTTGGGACCCTAATTTATTAAAGAAGTGGTTTTATAAGTATTCATGAATTTAGGGGTAATTAAACCCTAAACCGTAAATTCCAAACCCAAAACCCTAAATCCTAAACCCTTAATTGATTATGAAGTTAGGAATATGGAGTGAGGCATATGAAGATAGGGGTATGAAGTGAGGGATATGAAATGAGGCATATTAAGTGAGGGGTATGAAGATAGGGGTATGAAGTGAGGGGTATGGGGATAGGGGTATGAAGATAGGTTTTTCTTTTTTGAAAATTTAGGGTTCGGTAAGTATTCAATTAGATAGAAGTTTGAGACTTTAATTGATTAAAAAAGTGGTTTTTTTAAGTACTCATGAAGTTAGGGGTAATTAAACCCTAAACCCCAAATCCTAAACTCTAAACCCTTAATTGATTATGAAGATAGGGGTATGAAGTGAGAGGTATAAAGATAGGGTTATGAAGTGACGGGTATGAAGATAGGGGTATGAAGTGAGGGGTATAAAGATAGGGGTATGAAGTGAGGGGTATTTATTTTTGAAAAAATAGGGTTTGTAAAGTATTCAATTAGATAGGGGTTTGGATCTTAATTGATTAAAGAGGTGGTTTTTGTAAGTATTCATGAAGTTAGTGGTAATTAATCCCTAAACCCTAAACCCTTGATTGATTATGAATATAGGGATATGAAATGAGGTGTATGAAGGGAGGGGTATGAAGATATGGGTATGAAGTGAGGGGTATAAAGATAGAGGTATGAAGTGAGGGGTATGAAGGTAGGGGGTATGAAGATAAGGGTATGGACTATGAAGTGATGGGTATGAAGATTGGGGTATTTTTTTTTTAAATTAGGGTTTAGTAAGTATTCAATTAGATAGGGGTTTGGTACCTTAATTGAATAAAGAAGTGGTTTTTGTAAGTATTCATGAAGTTAGGGGTATGAAGTGAGGGACATGAAGATATGAAGTGAGGGGTTTGAAGATAGGGGTATGAAGTGAGGGGTATAAATATTGGTGTATTAAGAGAGGGGTATGAAGATAGGATTTTTTTTTTAAATTAGGGTTTGGTAAGTATTCAATTAGATAGGGGTTTGGGACCTTAATTTATTAAAGAACTAGTTTTTGTAATTATTCATGAAGTTAGGGGTAATTAAACCCTGAATCCTTAATTGATTATGAAGTGAGGGGAATTAAGATAGAGGTATGAATTGAGGGGTATGAAGATAGGGGTATGAAGTGAGGGGTATGAAGAAATGGATATGAAGATAGGGGTATTTTGTTTTTGAAAAAATAAGCTTTGTTAAGTATTCAATTAGATAGGTTTTTTGGAACTTAATTGATTAAAAAAGTGGTTTTTGTAAGTATTTATGAATTTAGGGGTAACTAAACCTAAAACCTAAACCCTAAACCCCAAACCTTAAAACTTAAACCCTTAATTCATTATGAATATAGGGGTATGAAGTGAGGGGTAATTAAACCCTAAATCCTAAATCCTAAAACCTTAATTAATTATGAACATTAGGGGATAAAGTGATGGGTATGAAGTTAGAGGTAATTAAAACCTAAACCCCAAATGCAAAATCCTAAACCCTTAATTGATTATGAATATAGGGGTATGATGTGAGGGGTATGAAGTTAGGGGTAGTTAAACCCTCAGCCCTAATCCCTAAACCCAAAACCCTAAACTCTAAACCCTTAATTTATTATAAAGATAGAGATATGAAGTGAGGGGTAAATAAACCCTAAACCTATAATTGATTAAAGAAGTGGTTTTTGTAAGTATTCATGAAATTAGAGGTAATTAAACTCTAAACCCTCAACTCCAAATCCTTAATTTATTATGAATATAGGGGTAATAAGTGAGGGGTATGAAGATATGGGTATGAATATAGGGGTATGAAGTAAAGGGTATGAAGATAGGGGTATTAAACCCTAAACCCAAAAATCTAAACACTAAACCCTTAATTGATTATGAAGATAGGGGTATGAAGTGAGAGATATGAAGTTAGGAGTAGTTAAAACCTAAATCCTAAACCCTAAACCCTTAGTTGATTATGAATATAGGGGTATGAAGTTAGGGGTAATTAAACCATAAACACTAAACCCTAAATCTTAAATTCCAAACCCTAATCCCTTAATTGATTATGAAGATAGGGGTATGAAGTTAGGGGTAACTAAACCCTAAAACCCTAAATTCTAAACCCTAAACCTTAAACCCCAAACCATAAAACCTAAACCTTTAATTAATTATGAAGATAGGGGTATTTTTTTGAAAAATTAGGGTTTGGTAAGTATTCAATTAGATAGGGTTTTGGGATATTAATTGATTAAAGAAGTGGTTTTTGTAAGTATTCATGAAGTTAGGGGTAATTAAACCATAAAACCTAAACCCTAAACCATAAACCCTTAATTGATTATGAAGATAGGGGTATGGAGTGAGGGGTATGAAGATAGGGATATGAATGTAGGGGAATTTTATTTTTTAAATTAGGGTTGGGTAAGTATTCAATTAGATAGGGGTTTGGGACCTTAATTGAATAAAGAAGTGATTTTTGTAAGTATTCATGAAGTTAGGGGTAATTAAACCCTAAAACCTAAACCCTTAATTGATTATGAAGATATCAAAATTCAATTAGATAGGGTTTTAGGACATTAATTGATTAAAAAAGTGGTTTTTGTAAGTATTCATGAAGTTAGGGGTAATTAAACCCAAAACCCTAAACCCTAAACCCTAAACCCTAAACCCTAAATCCCAAACTCCAAACCTTAAACACTTAATTGATTATGAAGATAGGGGTATGAACTGAGGGTCACAAATATAGGGGCATGAAGATAGGGGTATGAAGTGAGGGGTATGAAGATATGGGTAGTTAAATCCTAAACCCTTAAATGATTATGAAAATAGGGGTATGAAGATAGTGGTATGAAATGAAGGGTATAAGTGAGGGATATGAAGTGAGTGTTATGAAGATAGGGGTATGAAGTGAGGGGTATGAATATAGGGTTATTTTGTTTTTGAAAATTAGGGTTTGGTAAATATTGAATTAGATAGGGGTTTAGGTCCTTAATTGATTAAAGAAGTATTTTTTGTAAAAATTCATAAATTTAGGGATAATTAAACCCTAAAACCTTAATTTATTATGAATATAGGGGTATGAAGATAGGTTTTTTTTTTTGAAAAATTAGGGTTTAATAATTATTCAATTAAATAAGGGTTTGCGACCTCAATTAATTAAAGATGTGGTTTTTGTATCCTAAAGTTAGGGATAGCTAAACCTTAAACCCTAAACCCCAAACCCCAATCCCTAAAACCTAAACACTTAATTGATTATGAGTATAGGGGTATGAAGTGAGGGACATGAAGATAGTTGTATGAAGTGAGGGGTATGAAGTGAGGGGTATGAAGATAGGGGTACGAAGTGAGGGGTATGAATTTAGGGGTATGAAGAGAGGGATATAAATATAAGGGTATTTTTTTTGAAAAATTAGGGTTTGGTAAGTATTCAATTATATAGGGGTTTAGGACCTTAATTGATTAAAGAAGTGGTTTTTGTAAGTATTCATGAAGTTAGGGGTAATTAAACCCTAAACCCTTAATTGATTATGAAGATAGGGGTATTAAGTGAAGGGTATGAAGATAGGGGTATGATGTGAAGGGTATGAAGTGAGGGTTATGAAGATAGGGGTATGAAGTGAGAGGTATGAAGAAAGGTATTAAGATAGGATTTTTTTATTTATTTAGGGCTTGGTAAAAATTCAATTAGATATGGTTTTGGGACCTTAGTTGATTAAAGAAGTGGTTTTTGTAAGTATTCATGAAGTTAGGGGTAATTAAACCCTAAACCCTAAATACCAAACCCTAAACCCTTAATTTATTATGAAGATAGGGGTATGAAGTGAGGGGCATGAATATAGGGGTATGAAGTGAGGGGTATGTAGATAGGGGTATGAAGTGAGGGGTATGAAGAGAGGTCTATGAAGAAAGGGATTTGAAGTAAGGGGTATGATTAAATAGAGATTCAATTATTAGGGGTTTGATACCTTAATTGATTAAAAAAGCGATTTTTGTAAGTATTCATGAAGTTAGGGGTAATTAAACCCTAAATCCTAACCCTTAATTGATTATGAAGATAGGGGTATGAAGTGAGGTGTATGAAGTGAAGGGTATGAATATAGGGGTATGAAGTGAGGGGTATGAAATAAGGGGTGTGAAGATAGGGGTATGAAGTGAGGGGTATTTTTTTGTAAAATTAGGGTTTGGTAAATATTTAATTAGATAGGTGTTTAGGACCTTAATTGATTAAATAAGTGGTTTTTGTAAGTATTCACGAAGTTAGAGGTAATTAAACCCTAAAAACTAAAACCTAAACCCTTAATTGATTATGAAGATAGGTATATGAAGTGAGGGGTATGAAGTGAGGTGCATGAAGATAGGGGTATGAAGTGAGGGGTATGAATATAGGGGTATGAAGTGAGGGTTCTGAAGATAGGGGTATGAAGTGAGGGGTAAGAAGTGAAGGATATGAAGTGAGGGGTATGAAGTGAAGGGTATTAAGTGATGGATATGAAGAGAAGTGTGTAAATATAGGGGTATTTTATTTTTTGAAAAACTAGGGTTTGCTGAGTATTCAATTAGATAGGGTTTTGGGACATTAATTTATTAAATAAATGATTTTTGTAAGTATTCATGAATTTAGGGGTAATTAAACCCTAAACCCTAAACCCTAAACTCTAAACCCCAAACCCTAAACCCTAAACCCTTAATTTATTATGAATATAGGGGTATGAAGTGAGGGGTATGAAGATAGGGGTATTAAGTGAGGGGTATGAAGATAAGGGTATGAAGTGAGGGGAATGAAGTGAGGGGTACGAAGAGGGGTATTTTTTTTTTAAGTTAGGGTTTGGTAAGTATTCAATTAGATAGGGGTTTAGGACATTAACTGATTAAATATGTGGTTTTTGTAAGTATTCATGAAGTTAGGGGTAACTAAACCCAAAACTCTAAACCCTTAATTGACTATGAAGATAGGAGTATGAAGTGAGGGGTATTTTTTATCAAACCCCTTTCTTCATACACCTAAATTCATACCTCTAACTTCATAGCCCTAACTGCATACCCATTTCTTCATACCTCTAAATTCATACCCCTATTTCATACCTCTTTATTCATACCCCTATCTTCATACCCATAACTAATTGAATACTTACAAAAAATACCTCTTTAATCAATTAATGTCTCATACCCCTAAATTTAGGGTTTAGGGTTTAGTTAAAGAAATGGTTTTTATGAGTATTCATTTAGTTAGGGGTATGAGATATTAATTTATTAAATAAATGGTTTTTGTAAGTATTTAATTAGTTAGAGGTATGAAGTGAGGGGTATGAAGAAAGGGATATGAGACATTAATTAATTAAAGAAGTGGTTTTTGTAAGTATTCAATTACTTAGGGGTATGAAGTGAGGTGTATTTAGTGAGAGGTATGAAGAAATGGGTATGAAGAAAGGGGTATGAATAAAAGGGTATGAATAAAAGGGTATGAAGTTAGAGGTATGAAGAAAGGGGTATGAAGAAAGGGGTGTGAAGATAGGTGTATGCAGTTAGGGATATGAATTGAGGGGTTTGAAGTTAGGGGTATGAAGTGAGGTGTATGAAGTGAGGGGTATGAAGTTAGGTATATGAGACCTTAATTGATTAAATTAGTGTTTTTTTTTTAATTTTAATTTTTTTTAATTGTAAACTTTAATTAAAAAATAAAAAAAAATTAGGAACTTTAAAATTTTAATTTTAACTTTTTTTTTTTTTTTTTCTTAAGAACTTTAAAATTTTAATTTTTTAACCTTAGGAAAAAAAACAAAAAAATCAAAACGTTAGAAAATAAAAAAAATTCAAAAACTTTAGAAAATCCAAAAGAATTAATGTTTTTTTTTCCCAAAAAAAAAAATCAGTGTTTCTTAATAACCCTTACTTCACACCCCTAACTTCATACCCCTTTCTTAATACTCCTAACTTCATACCCCTAACTTCATTCATCTTTCTTCATACCACTTCTTTAATCAATTAAGGTCTATGAAGTGAGGGGACTTTAGTGAGGGGTATGAAGAAAAAGGTATGAATAAAGGGGTATGAAGTTAGGGGCTTTAGTGAGGGTTATGAAGAAAAATTTATGAATAAAGGGTATGAAGAAAAGGATATGTTACATTAATTGATTAAATAAGTGGTTTTCGTAAGTATTCAATTACTTAGGGTTATGAAGTGATGGGTATTTAGTGAGGGGTATGAATAAAAGGGTATGAAGTTTAAAATTTTAATTTTAAATTTTTTTTTTCTTTTTCTTTTTCATTTTTCTTAGGAACTTTAAATTTTAAAATTTTAACCATAGAAAAAACAAAAAAAAGCAAAACGTTAGAAAATCAAAATTTTTTCAAAAACTTTAGAAAATAATAAAAAAAAATCATTGTTTTTTTTTTTAAATCAATGTTTCTTCATACCCCTCACTTCACACCCATCACTTCATACCCCTTTCTTCATACTCTTAAATTCATACCCCTAAATTCATACCCCTTTATTTATACCCCTAAATTCATACCCCTCACTTCATATCCCTCACTAATTGAATACTTACAAAAACCAATTCTTTAATCAATTAATGTATCATACCCCTAACTTCATACCCCTCACTTCATACCCCTAACTAATTGAATACTTACAAAAAAACTTCTTTAATAAATTAATATAGGGGTATGAAGTGAGGGGCATGAATATAGGGGTATAAAGTGAGGGGTATGAAGTGAGGGTATGAATATAGGGGTATGAAGATAGGGGTATTTTTTTTTTTTAATTAGGGTTTCATAAGTATTAAATTAGATAGGGTTTTGGGACTTTAATTGATTATAGAAGTGGTTTTTATAAGTATTCATGAAGTTAGGGATAATTAAACACTAAACCCTAAACCCTTAATTGATTATGAAGATAGGGGTAAGAAGTGAAGGGTATGAAGTGAGGGGTTTGAAGATAGGGGTATGAAGTGAGGGGTATGGAGATAGGGCTATGAATTTAAGGTTATGAAGTAAGGGGTAAGAAGATAGGGCTATGAAGTGAGGGGTATGAAGCGAGGTATTAAGATAGGGTTATTTTTTTTAATAGGGTTTGGTAAGTATTCAATTAGATAGGGATTTGGGACCTTCATTAAATAAGTGATTTTTGTAAGTATTCATGAAGTTAGGGATAATTAAACCCTAAACCCTAAATCATAAACCCCAAACCCTAAACCCTTAATTGATTATGAAGCTAGGGGTATGAATTGAGGGGCATGGAGATAGGGGTATGAATATAGAGGTATGAAGTGAGGGGTATGAAGTTAGAGGTATGAAGATAGGGGTATGAGGATAGGGGTATGGAGATAAGGGTATGAAATGATGGGTATGAAGTGAGGGATATGAATATAAGGTTTTTTTTTTTAAATTAGGGTTTGGTAAATATTCAATTAGATAGGGTTTTGGTACCTTAATTGATTATAGAAGTGGGTTTTGTAAGTATTCATGAAGTTAGGGATAATTAAACCCTAAATCCTTAATTTATTATCAATATAGGGGGTATGAAGATAGGGGTATGAAGCAAGGGGTATAAAGTGAGGGGTATGAAGATATAGTTATGAAGATAGAGGTATGAAGTGAAGTTTTTTATAAGTTTTCATGAAGCATTCATGAAGTTAGAGGTAATTAAACCCTAAACCCTAAACCCCAAATCCTAAACCCCTAATTTATTATGAAGATAGGGGTATGAAGTGGGGTATAACGATAGGGGTATTTTTTGGTTTGAAAAATTAGGGTTTGATAAGTATTTAATTAGATATGGGTTTAGGACCTTAATTAATTAAAGAAGTGGCTTTTGTAAGTATTCATGAATTTAGAGGTAATTAAACCCTAAACCCTAAATCCTAAACCCTTAATTGATTATGAAGTGAGGGGTACGAAGTGAGGCATAAATTGAGGGGTATGAAGATAGGGGTATGAACTGAGGGGTATGAAGATAGGGGTATTTTATTTTTTGAAAAACTAGGGTTTCATAAGTATTCAATTAGATAGGGATTTGGGACATTAATTGATCAAAGAAGTTATTTTTGTAAGTATTCATGAAGTTAGGGGTAATTAAACCCTAAATCCTAAACCCTTAATTGATGATGAAGATAGGGTTATGAAGTGATGGGTATGAAGAGAAGGGCATGAAGATAGGGGTATGAAGAGGGGTACTTTTTTTATTGAAAAGTTAGGTTTTGGTAAATATTCAATTAGATAGAGGTTTAGGACCTTAAAAAATTAAAGAAGTGGTTTTTGTAAGTATTCATGAAGTTAGGTAACTAAACCCTAAACCCTAAATTATTAATTGATTATGAAGATAGGGGTATGAAGTGAGGAGTATGAAGTTAGGTGCATGAAGATAAGGGTATCAAGTGAGTGGTATGAATTGAGAGGTATGAAGATAGGGGTATGAAGTGAGGGTATAAAGTGAGGTATAAGGGGTATGAAGTAAGGGATATAAAGTGAGCGATATGATGTGTCATTGGGGTCCTTTTAGATGTGTCATTAATATTGTTTTTTTATATCTAATTATCCTTACCTATGATAATAATACCTCATAGGGAGTGATACAATGGATCCACAACTAACAACATGGGGTTTGGATCAATCGGGGGCCTTCAAGAGTTTTTACAAGGTCAGATCCTTGTTAGGATGTGATCTTCAAGGTGCTAGTTGCTCAACAAAGGGAAAGGGATGCAAGAAAGTAAAAGTAAAAAATAACTCAATAAAATAAAATGGGATGATGCATCAAGAGATTCATTAATATATTTCTACAAAAATAGGTCTGAATGCTATGCGCCAGCAGTGAACACTTCCTCTCCTAGACACAGTGAAGTACAAATGAGTTACTAGTTATACACATGCATAAGAAGGTAGGTCCCACTAGAGAGCCAAGCAAGTGACTCGAGCCAAAAATAGATGTAGACCTCTCATGTTTGAAATAGAAGAGAGAGATTATACCTTGCAATATAGGGAGTACCACATAAAAGAGAGAGAGAGAGAGTATAGAATAGAGAGAGCACTCCTCACATAAACTATAGAAAAGAGAAAGTACTCCTTATAGAAACTACAAAATAGAGAGAGAGAGAGAGAGAACTCCTTACAAGTATATACTCTTATAATATGATTAGGTGATCAATGTACATAATCAACTTACATTTGAATATGGAGATATCTTTGTCCACTTAAGGGATCTTCTTAAAAGAAGGAAAAAATTCAAAGAAAAGGTTCTCCTTAAAGTGAGTGAATAATTATAATAAATAAAGAAAGATAGGGAGGAAGGAAGAAAGGGTTGAAAGAAACTCATGGGCTATATATAGATAAGACCATTAAGATAATCAAGATAAACTTATGGGAATTACTATATATAGATAAGACTATTTTTATCGATATAAATAAAAGTAAAATCTACAAATTTATACAATTGCAAAGTCGTCAATCCTTTACAAAGCCATTACTATTCCTATTTATAGATTACAAGGGGAGGGTTTTCCTTTCAAAAATCATGTAGATATTTCTAGGTGGTTTTTATTTTAGATATTGAGTCATGTCTCATATGATTATTTATCCCTTTGATATCCTCTAGAGCTGAAGATATGAATTTCAATTGATTTTTATCCCTTGGATGAGCAACTACCATCATTATTTCCATCTACACATTTATGGGAATTCCCATCACATGGGTGCATAATATAGCTTTAATAAATACTCTGGATGTTCAAGTTGCTTTTATTATAGCTCCATGTTGTTGTTGTACTTTCTTAGAGATACAAGATATTTTTGCAAGGACAATATTCCTCGAAGAATGTGCAGCTCATTAGTTTAACTTTTAGGATGCTAGTGTTGTCTTCTTAAGTTTTACTTCATCTCTTGGGGCTACTTATCTTCAAAATTTTAGGAAATTTTACCTCTTGTACCCTTGTTGGGAATTTTTCTCCTATATTTTATCTACAACTCAAGAAAATCTATATTTTGGACATTTTTGCTCATGATATCTGGATTTTGATTATTGAGTCTTTTTAATTGGGATTTTCTCATGTGGTTGTCTATGACCCAAAATTTTACTTTCAAAAGGTGTAGTAATTTATCACTATAGTATTTAAAAGAATAAACATAATCTCTTTTCTCATACTAATGCACTTTGAAAGCTTTTAAATAAATTGATTGGCCCCTTCCCCAATTCATTTTGAGCATGAATAAAAGAGGGAACTACCATGACGATTCTATACAGATAAATAATAATATTTCCCCCATCATTTAACAAGACCCCCATGTTTTAAAGGTAAAATATGAGGGTGAGTTTTAAAATAGGTTGAAATGGAAGAGAGAGAGTATGCCTTACAACATAGGGAGTACCACACAAAATATATAGAAGAGAGAGAGAGAGAGAGAGAGAGAGAGAGAGAGAGAGAGAGAGAGAGAGAGAGCACTCCTCACCTAAACTATAGAAAAGGGAAAGTGCTACTTATAGAAACTATAGAAGAGCGAGCACTCCTTACAATAATATACTCTTATAAGATGATTAGATGATCAATGTACTTAATTAACTTATATTTTAAGGGGAATATCTCTCTACCCACTTAAGGATTCTTAAAATGAGGTCAAAATTCAAGGAAAGGGTTATCCTTAAAGTGAGTGAATAATTACAATAAGGAAATGAAGAGAGGGAGGAAGGAAGAAAGGTATGGAAGAATCTCATGGGCTACAAATAGATAAGACCATTAAGATGATCAAGACAATATTGGTATAAAATAATCTTATATCAAGAGATCCAAATGATCTTGGATCAAGATGATAGTTTTAATAGGAGGGAGAGGATGCATTTTAATAGTAGAGTAAACAAGGTAGAGGAGGGTTTTATGGTAGAAGGAAAGAGGAGAGGGTTTAATATAAAATTCATTTAATAAAGAAAGGGAATAATTTGTGGGATGCCAAAAAGGGCACATTCGTTTGAGGCACTAGCCTTAGATGCAATGCCTTCCATATTTGTCCACACTTGGGTGGGAGAGCGCTATTGCTAACACATGGCTCATAAGGAAGGTTTTTCATCAAATAAGGCTCCATTGTTTGATGGGACTAACTATGCTTTATGGACTATGAGAATGAAGACTTATTTGATAGCACATGGATATGATGTATGGCAATCTATTGAGGATGGATTTACAACACCTCCCACAGATGCAAGTGGAAAGAAACCATATGAAAATAATGCTAGGGTAATGAATGCAATATTAAGTAGGTTATATGAATCAGAGTTTGTGAAAGTCATGCAATACACTTTAGCTCAAGAAATATGGGAAAAGTTACAAAAATCATTTGAAGGAGACAACAAGGTAAAAATGGAAAAACTTCAAACTCACAGAAGGAAGTTTGAATACTTGAAGATGAAATATGAGAAATATACTTCTAGGTATCTACTATGTGTTGATGAAGTTGTTAACACCATTCATAGACTTAGAGAAAATATTGAGGACTCTACTATTATTCAAAAAATATTAAGGTCACTCCCTATGAGGTATGATGCAAAGGTTTCAACAATAGAAGATATGAAGGATCTCAAAACCTTAAGCATGGATGGGCTACATGGAATTACCATAGCCTATGAGATGAGGACAAAAAAATATCAAACATCCAAATGAGAGGTAACATTCAAAACATCAAAGAAGGTAAAGGATAAAGAACCAGAATCAAGTGATGAATCAAGCAATGAAGAATAGGCTAACTTTGTGATAAGAAATAAGAAGGGTCAAATAAAACACAAGAATATGTAGACTATGAAATGTTTTAGTTGTGGTAACATTGGTCACTATGCAACTAATTTTCTAGAAGTTGGAAATAGTAGCAGTGAAGAAGAAAAAGAATACAAGAAGAAGAAAGAAAGAAGATTTTATCATGAAAAGAAAAATAGGCACAATCAAGGCAAGCATGAGAAGAAGATTTTTTAAAGACACAAGAAGAGTTTTTACATTCAAGAAGAAAGTAGTGCTTCAAGTGACAGTGATGAGAACTTCTTCGATAGTGAAAAAGAAGAAATCATATTTTTGGTCATAGAAGAGAATGAAGATGCTCCCATTGTCAAATACCAAGAAGAAGAGAATGAAGATGCTCCTATTGTCAAATACTAAGAAGAAGAGAGTGAAGATGCTTCTGTTGTGAAAGACCAAGAATAAGAGAAAGAAGATGCTCTTGTGATTAAAGACCTAGAAAAAAAGAAAGACTTAGAAAATGAAAAAGAAGCCACAATTGATATGGAAAAGGAAACTTATTGTTGTTCTTGAAGAGTTGAAAAATGAGAACTTAAGATTGAAAGCTCAAATAAAAGAGGATGAGAAAGCAAAGGCAAAGCTTCTACAAGATCTAATTGTCTTAAAATTTAAGGTTGAAGATGTAAGGAAAGTTGAAGAAGGTATGGCTAAACATTTAAAGACAAAAGAGCTAGAATGTGAAATACTAGAACATGAAGCTAATATTCTAAGGAAGGGACTTGAAAAAATTAATAATAAGATATATCAGTTTAGGAAAAGCTTAAAATATTTGGATGATATTATCAAAACACATAGATCTCCATTTATGAAACTGTAATTGGCTTTGAGGAAGGTCAAGAAGTACAAAAAGAGAAAATCTCAAAAGAAATAGAAGCATCAAAGAAGGTATTTGAAGAAGAGCCTAAGACCTATGCTAATTTTTTGAGAAATGGAAACATCAAAGAAGAAGAAAACAATGCACAATCAAGGAATAGGGACCATCATAGAAAAATCAAAGAAAGAACCATGAGATCATATCCTCCAACGTAAGATGAATATTTCTTCCAAGGTTATTGTTACTCATGTAATAATTTTGGTTATAAAGCTATAAATTGTAGGGTTCATGGTAAGAATGATTATGGCTTCACCAAGAGAAATTTCAAGTCATTTACACCTTTCAAAGACTACAACATCATGTGTTTCAATTGATATAATTTTGGGCATAAATATAAATGGTGTAGAACAGAGTATCCAAAACTTCCAAAGATAAGCAAGAAAAAGGATGCTCAAAATGATCAAAAAGGTATAACTTAAAAAGTTTGGAAAAAGAAAATCGAAAAATAAGAAGAGCATTGTAATTTTGGAGTAGTTTTACTCTCATTCCAAAATTGATCACCTCAAGAAAAGGAGGTGGTGGAGTTGTGCTAAGTCTCTAATTTTTATCCCCAAGGAGCCCTTTGCCATTGATGTCAAAGGGGGAGAATTCAGTGAAGGGGAGAAGCTTGTTAGGGGGAGCATATTTGGAATCCAATTGCAGTAAAAGAATTTTTTTTGAAGGGTTGCCATCAATAACAAAGGGGGATATTGTTGGAAGTATTGAGCTGTCATTGATGTCAAAGGTACATGGTATTCAAGGCAAAAATATTTTAATGTTAAAGGGTGCATGGTATTCAAGGTAGAAATATACTTCAAGAAGTCTATAAGGTTGAGCAATTATTCAAGGCAAGGTATATCTCCAAGAAAGGAAAATATTTTTAAGAAAAAAATTATAATATTTAAATATCAAATTTAAATAATATAAAGAAGGATAAAATCTTGGGATACAAAGGTTTAAAAGTTAATAAAAGTTTCTTGGGACAAAATTTTAAAAGTTGATTGGGACAAAGGTTTAAATATTATTGAGAGAAGGATAAAAGGTTTTGGAAGGTTATATTTAATAAATTTAAATATATATTGCATGGTCCAACATCCCTTGGGCGCACCATACAAAGGTAAGGTTTAAATTTCAAAATTTTAATATGAAAGCCGACCTTGTTGAGTACCAAAGTCAAAAGATTATTAAAAGGCTATCAATCACTATGCTACGTGTGGAGAAAAATTAGAAAAAACTTTGCATGGAGTTCGTGTAGTGAGTAGACAACAAGGGAGAGAAGAACACACATATTGGAGGTAGAAATCAAAAGGATATCTTAAGTTAATAATTTTATGTCTTGGTTTTCATTCGGGTTGCTAGCTCAGATGGTAGCCTAGCCTTGCATAGAATGCTGCTTGGTAGGAGGTCGAGGTGTCGAATCCCATCGACATTGAATTTTTGTTGGAAGTGGAAATCAAGTTACGAAGGAGTCAAAACTATTTTTGCACTATTCTACTCTAACATGTTGTGTTAGCGCTTGGGAAAACATTGCGATTCTTGAGGTCAATGGATCAATTCACGATGGTGCAAGGTATTAATTTTTGTTTTATTAAAAATGATAAAGGTGGATAGGAGAAATAAGGGTCATTGGTATAAGTTTAAGGTTATAATTTTTGCATGTGAATAAAAGGGTGAAATAAGGTTTTTTTAAGTTAGTGTGAGACTTCATTGTTGGAAATAAATAGGAGTTATAAGGGTTTTATGTTAGTGTGATATTTCATTGTTGAAAATAAATAGGTTTTATAAGGTTTTTTATGTTAGTGTGAGATTTTATTGTTGGAAATTAATAAAAGGAGTTATAAGTGTTTGAGATTTCTTAATAAAGCTTTATATTGTGAGGGAGGTATAAGATATTATTTTTAAGCTTTATTATGCTTATCTTTGATAAGGGTTTTTAATATGATTTATTTGTTATCTTATCAAGAAAAGAAAAAGATATATGCTAACCTATTTTTGAGCGGAAAAAGAAAGGAAAATTAATTTTGGTAAAACATGTTTGGAAACCACATGCAAAATAAAATTATCATTATTATGGCAGATTTAGAGGTATGGCAATTTATTTCCTTTCTCAAGGGTGGTTTTGTTTAAGGAAAATATTTTTGATGTCATATAGTTGGAGGTATAAGGATTGATTTGATGTGCATTGGTTTTGATTAATATTGGGAGTAAATGTGCAAGGGTTATAGAACATATTTGAAAGCAAAAGTTGTGCATTGTGATTGATTTTGAAGTGAGTATGGAAACAAGAAAAATAGTATAAGTCTCACACAAATAGAAGAGTATTTTTAAAGAAATTTAAAGTGTTACATAGTGTAAGGATAGAGTGAAAGGATTTAATTGAGAAGAAGAACATACTGGGTACTTGTAATGCATTTCATTTTCTATATGTTCATGAAGATAAAAGAATTTTGGGTAGAATATGTTTGAATTACTTGAAGTTGAAGAAAGCACTTTTGGAAAAGATATGAGAATTGTTAGTATGCGAGATTTGGAAAAGAAATGAGCATTGTTAGTATGCGAGATTTGATAAAGATATGAGCATTATTTGTATGCAAGAATTGAGCAGATATGAGTAGGTTTTGTGAGAAGATTTGAGCAGGTTTTGTGAGTATATTTGAGCAGGTTTTATGAGCATATTTGAGCAAGTTTTATTAGCAGATTTGTGCAGAATTGTGAGCAAGGTTGTGAGAAGATTTGAGTAGAGTTGTGATAAGGCTTGTGAGTAGATTTAAGCAGAATTATGAGAATATTTGAGCAGGTTTGTGAGCAGATTTGAGTAGGTTTTGTGAGCATATTTGAGTAGGTTTTGTGAGAACATTTGAGTAGTTATATGATTTGGGTTGTGACAATATTTGATTAGAGTTGTGAGCAGGTTTGTGAGCATATTTGAATAGAATTGTGAGTAGGTTTATGAGCAAAATTGAGTAGATTTGTGATCAGGTTTTGGGGTAGACCAAAGTAAAGGAGATTGGTGTCTCCTGTGGATTTAGGTCAATGAACCAGATCAGAGGAGACGAGTGTCTCCTGTGGATTGAGGTCCATGAACCAGAGTAGAGGATATTGGTATCTCTTGCATATTGAGGTCCACAAAATTGTGAGAGGGGATAGGTGTGTCCTATGGATAGGTGTCCATGAACATTGTAATAGGGGTTGGATCCCATGAAATTTATTTGAGAAATTTATAAGAAATATTTCTCCGTGGATGTAGCCCACATTGGGTGAACCACGTTAAATTTGTGTCTCTTATGTGTGTGGTGATTTGTGCATTGTTTCATTATTGTAATTGATAATAATTATAGTTATTACCTTGGAAAGAAAAGTAAATGTTTTATCTTATATTTTTCACCCCCCTCTCAGTATAAGTTTGTTTTATTAATTTAGATATCTACATTTCCTCCCTTTTTTATGCATTTTAAATTCTAATAAATACATAAAAATAGTTGTAGATTGCTACATTTTTTAGAGAATCATGATGATTGGGTTTCAATTAATCAATATGGGGCAAAAAATATCAAAATACTGCTTTTATTGGCAGAAATTTTTTTAAGCATTTATTGGATAATTTTCTTGTTATGAATGTTGCATGGTTTTAAACTAGTTATTACCTCTAGCCTAAGTGCCCCCTTGAGTTTCTAAGGGATAATTTTTAGTCACAAAGGAACTCGAATAAGTTTGATGAGAGATTAGAAAAAGATAAATTTTATTGAATTTAGGGTAAAATAGAGTAAAAGGCCATAGGTAAATATCATTTTTATTTCACATGGGAGAGAGAAAAGGGTATGGAGAAAAATTAAAGGTTTGCAAAGTGATGCATCAAAGATGACCAATTTATAGACTAGACAAAGTTTGAGGTGAAGTAGGCCCAAGTGGGGCCCAGATAAAGGTATGAGTCTTTTCTATCCATTACTTTTTAAAAAAATTAAATTTTTAGTTTTAGGACACCATGGTTAATGTATTCATCCCATGGGAATGAATACATCAATTCAAATACACCAAGAAGGTGACATATTTATGAATTTTATGGGTTAGTCGATTCACATGTTGTTGACATATTTTCCACTTAGTGAATTTGCTCTTAGCTAGTGTATTCATTAAAATTTAAATATCTTTTTATAGGTTTGAATAATTTTAATTTTTGTGTTGTGTTTGTTTCTTGGTTGTAGGTGCTAGATGTGCTATGGTGCAAAGAGCACCATACTCTTGCTTTATGATCTATAGTGGCTACAATGACACCAATTTATTGGATTCACTAGATTTGGTGGGTCTAGTACATTTGATGACTATACTTACCATTGAGCTCGACCATGATCTTTTGTCCATGCTTGCAGAGCAATGGAATTCAAAGTTTCGTACATTTTTGTTGTCAATAAGAGAGATGATTATTACTTTAAAGAATATTTGGAGGATTTTATGAGTGTCTATTTAAGGTGCTAATATATAGATGACCCATAATAAATACTAATTCATCTCTAGGTTGACTTGTGGGCACCATTTCAAGTTGAGGCACTATGACATTAATGTCAATGCCATGTTCCACATAGGATTGTTGGAGCGATTGACAATATTGCTATGTGATGTTGTTTTAGGCTTCCTGGTTAAAGAAATTAGTAAGAGATTATTGCATTGGGGGTTGTTTGATATAATTACCAAAATAAGGTATGATCACATGTAGTTCACTTGGGGACATTTCATACTGTATAGGCTTTATCAAACTCTCCATATTGTGGCCTCCAAGAGGGGGAAGAGACTAGTATTCTATCTTCTACTATAGGTCTAGGTATGGAAGCACATAGCTATGAGATGACCTATCAAGTTTCTCATGGTTCTAGTAGATCCAAAAATACCTATAGGATTTAGTTGGGATCAATCGCATGATATAGGAAAGAGAGCCTTTAGGTAAGTGATGATGCTAATTCAGAGGGTAATTGATAACCTCCATTCCAATCAGATATTGTGGTGCCCCTAAAGATATCACGTAGGGTACGTAACACATGGTCTAGAGTTAGCCATGGTGTAGAGGGTTAGGTAGGTGCAATGTTCAAAGGGAGAGTTTGAAATCTCTCATCTAGCTAGGGTTCAAAGACAATTTGGCCTAGTTTAAGGGATTCCTATGCTAGGATAGTAGTGGTTCCAATTAGTTATGTAGGAGAGGTAAATGACCCTTAAAAATCTTCCTAATATTGAGGGATTTGTTGAGGAGGACATAGATGATCCTCCTATTATGAACCTTGGTTAAGATGATGCAAGGGTTTACCTAGAATACCTTTTGTGGTATCGCCAAATTTATCTTGTTTAAGTTATATTAGTTATCTAGCAATCATGGATGGGACTCATATCCAGATGGCACATGAGTGATTATGATATAAACTGAGGGATGGATTGGTGCCATATCGAGCTTTGATTATAAATTTATAGGTAAAACTCATGATGCTACGGTAGGTACCAACAATATTGCTAAGGAGGCATCCTATTAGGAGAGGAGGCTATGGTGAGGAGGATTGAGTTATTGCAAGGACTATTGGATCAGACACTTGCAACACGAGACATGACTTTGGTAGAGAAAGATTAGTCCATTTTGAAGAGAGATCATGCTCGAGTAAAGGGAGATCAAATACGATCTAAGTGAGATGACACCATATTGAGAGCAACTATAGTTAGTATCAGGATTAGTGATATGATTTTCCAAGGCTTATTTGACTAGATAACTAGTTTATAGGTGGTAAACAACACCCACTACAAAGACATGTACTATGTAGTTGTACATCTAGAGCAGAGGAAATATTCACCCTCATGGAGTCAATATCATTCACTCTTTAAGATGAGACGATTGTGTCGGCCATCATAGTAGTTCGTTTATTTTTCTCACCATGCAGTTGAAGGTGGGTCAAAGAGCTAGGGCAATGGATATGATGTTCTTGGTGTATTGGCCCTTTTTCAGTAGTGCAAGAGAATTGATTTTGAATGAGATGCTTTAGTCCATTGATATGATCTAAGTGTACAAAAATTGGTATATTGTGGTACACTAGGTGGATTATTTTGGATAGATATATTGATTAATCATTTTTTATGCGTATATTTATATGATTTTTAGTAGATTTGTTGTGAAAATTTATTTCAAGTGAATAATTAGAAAAACTAATGGTATGATACTTTGATGATGTTAGATGATTTTTATTGTATGTCTTGATGAGTAGAAATTTTATTTTTTTCTTAACATTTTTACCAAATTAATTTTTGTTTTGAAAATTTTGGCATATTTAAAATGTTGAATGGATATTCAATAGAATTTTGCAAACAAATGAATTTCAAGTAATAATTTGATAGTTAGGTGTGAAATGGTGAATTTTAGTTGATGAAGAGATATAATATTGATTTGAAGGGTAGTAGATATGTAAAATTGAATGTTGGAAAGGTTGGAGTAGTTGTAGTAACACCATGGCTAGGATCTAAAGTAAATTCCTCATAAAAACATGTCTTGATTTTTGAAGTTCAAGATGTTATTCATGTTAAATGATGTTAACAAATATTTTTGGTATGGTTTGTCATGGGTTAGAAGAGAAAGAAGGATTTTTCACAAATTTGTTTTATTTGTGAAAAAGAATGATCACATCTTGCATCCAGTCATAAATTTTTCACCAATTTATAAGGCTAATCAAATAGTTGTTTACGAATTGATCCTAATATACACACACAAATTAGGAATGCTAATCAAATATTTATTTACAATTGATTTATTTATGTCATTAGTAGACCCTAAGCGATTGCCTCTTAGCCTGATAAATGACAAGCTCTTAGTTGGCCATGATTGATAGTATTTTTAGATAGTCCATACCATATGAAAATTTATGTCCTATAAAATAGTTTACTGCTAAGTGATGGCTCTTTTAACCTAATTAATAAACAAATTCTTAGATAAATTATTGTGTTGTGTAGGCAGTTAATGCCCTTCTTTTATCTATGGACAGTCAATATCATGATATGCAAATAGTTAATTTTTTGATATGGTATTATGCTTGCATATGGTTAATGTCTTAATATGGTACAATATTAAGGATAATTAATGTCCTGATATGGTACAATGTTAAGGATAGTTAATGTATGCATGATACAATTCTAGGAACAAATAATGTCCACATGATATGGTGCCTTCATTTTTATCAGATCGGGATAATTTATGTTCTTATTGCTAGACCTTTTAATGACTCCAACTTTGGGGTTTATTTAGATGAAGAAGGATCTTGCCATCAGTAATATTAATTTTCCAATATCTTTGTCATTTAGCATGATTTAGAAGTTTTGAAGATGTCAAATCATTCTTGAAAAGATATTGTTAGGGATGATAAGATTTATTTGTAGGAAGATTGGTCATTTGAAACCCTTATTAGGGTCTGTGAGAAAATTAAATATTGCCCCATTCATAATATAGTAGGCACTAATAAGAGAAATAAAAAATAAGGGAAATTGTTAGAGTAAATGAATATCTTATAAAATTTTATAGATATACATGCTTGCGACTTAGGAAATGACATCATTTGACAAGAAAGTAATATTTTTATTTTAACTAATTTCTTATTCTTTTATTTTTTGGTGGATACATGAATCAAAGCATGAAATAAACTACTATTCTAAGGAAACAAACATGGGAATAATTGTGTATTTTATTAATTCACCACTAGCATTTAGGATCAAAAGTTTATAATGATATATAGCTTGGACTCCTTATTGCATCCCAATGGCTACATATTCAATTCTCTCTCATGGTAGCTCCTTTTGGGGGTATAACAAGGTTGCGTTGAATTTAGTAAATGATCTACTACTACAAAAAGAGTGTATGAGGAGACTAGGGTAGGATTAGGGTGATTTAGGTCATGGTTTTGTTTTCCCACAACAACTTAATAAATTACACCCTTAATGTGCTCATTTTTTTTTTAAGTTATTGCAAGGGATAAAGCCAATAAAATAAATCAATGTGTAATGCTAAGAGATGCTAAATGCAATAAGCAGATCATGCTAGATAAAATGAATAGAAAATGTAAAGTATATACATGATCCTAAGAACAAGTATTTGCTAGCATCAAAGACCTAACATGAATGTAATGCATGCGAATAATATCCTAACTAGTGTTCAACATCACCTTACCATAAGATCCCTTGATTTCTACATGAACACATAGTCAATGCATAAATGCATGCATACAATCATGACTTTAATGAAGAAATAATGGATGGTATATGAGTAATGCCTCAATGCTTCTATGTGAAAGAGGAGAAATTAAAATTTATTTTCTATAGAATGTTTTCAAAGTTGCAAAAGTTATTTAAACAAAAATAAATAATATCTCCACTCACTCAGAAGCTACGAGCCAATGCTTTTCTGAGGAATAAATATGATGAGAAGGTAACTCTATGTTGAGGCTATCTTGAACATAAAATTACCTTCGTCACTCCCTCAAAAAAACTATGCTATGCAATATAACTGGAGTTCGCTAGCACATGATCCCTAATATAGTATAACTAGGGTAATCATTGTATTTCAATGGATTAAGGTAGTATATGCATAGGTGCATTCATATAATTGTGTAAAATTAAATAATGCATGCATCATATGTATGAAATTAATTTATGATTTAAGAGATTCAAAGCCAATTGGAGTTAGATTCATATCACAAAGATTAATGATATAGGGTTGTCAGCAATCATGTTTCATCATATTGCCCTGATTTAGAAAGAAGAAGGTGGTTAAATGATAATTACGATAGAGTTTTATATCAATATATAATTTTTGATTTAATTATCCAATATCATTCTATGTTTGAAACATTTTATCTGGTATTGGGTAATTTTATGTCATTTATCCATTTTAGGTATAATGATAAATTCAAAAACTAATAAAGTTGAATTTATGATAGATCCTTATATCGAGGAAGAAAATTTGATAGAGTTATTCCTCGCTTTTTGGGCATATAGGAATTCTAATGCTTGTCAAGTGGTGAATAATTCTATCTAGCCTTCCATCTGGATATAAGAATGAGTTACAAATTGATCATATTTTGATATGTTGATATCATTATGATGTATGATAGATCCTTATATCAAAGAGAAATATTGACATAATCATTCCTCACTTGTTGGGCATGTAGAAATTACTAACCCTTACAAAGTTGTGAATTATTGTACCAAACTTTCCATTTGGATATAAGGGTGAATCATAACTTGATGAAAATGATGTTTGAAAAAATATTTTGAAATATTGATGAAATTGTGATTTTTAATAGATTATTATATAGAGAAAAAACATTTCTTAAAAGTATCTGATGTTGTTGGATGCTTTCTAATATTTTCAAGCACTTTCCAGTCATCGAATAATCTTATGACCTATTTTTTCCAGGTTTAAATATGAATAAGAAGATATGATGACAAAAATATATTGTAGAAGAGAGGAAATTTTGTTTTTTCTTAGGGCATGAATCTTTAGTTTAGACTTGCCCTTTTATATGTCACTCTTAATTTGACATTGTAGTATCAATGTTATCATAAAGTGCTAACAAGTCTAGAGGAAGCATTTAATGAACAAAAATTAGACAATGAATATGTACAAAATTATTTGTTATCCATAAAAAAGGAGTTATTAGAGAGATTAACTAACTCATATGCAAATTGCAATCATATTAACATAGGCAAGTAAAATTGTCATTTGGTAATGCAAAAATCAAATGTATGACCAAACAATTTCATGCATGTGAGTTCTTTTAGAAATATTAGATCATGAGACAAATAATCCAAGGCATCAAGTTGTGATTAGGTCATAATTGGTGATTTTTATGTGCTTTCAAAACCTTAATTTATTTTCCAATGTCTAAAATATCAAAAGTAATGGATAGAATTTTGGAAAAAATATCAAGGGAGTCCACTATCTCAATGACCTACTACAAATGTAATGCAAGTGACACTATATTCTAGCTAGGAACATCATCACTTAATTACGGGATGTCCCTTGTGATGTTATGGGATGAATAGGCAAATACAAGAAAACATGTAATTTAGGTGTATGAAGGTAAGCAAAAATATATTAAAATATGATTATGCATATATTCAACCATGCTATCAAGAAAATAACCAGTAAAATGTGCAAATTCAGGCATAATATATTTTTAAATGTATTATATTAATAGTTCTTTGTGTTCATCATCATCTAGTGGAGCCAAGCAATATGCTTCTAACCCATATTTGGTTGTTATGATGAAGGGACCTAACCAGTTGGTTTTAAATTAATCCATAAGGTCTTCTTTAGCATTAGTGTTTTTCTAGTTTTCTTTAAGTACTATGTCTCCTACTTTAAATGAATGAGGTCAAACTCACTTCCCATAGGATTTCTTACGTCTTTGATAATACATACACAAGTGTTCTAAGGTATGAGTCAACTTTTCATAAAGCAACTCAAGTTGTCTAAGCCATGCATGAAAACACTCACCACCAACTATTGCATAATATAGAAGGATTATAAGGGATGGAACTTCTAGTTTTAAGGGAAATACAGTCTTACTACCATACACCAAGGAATACGATGTAGCACTAGTCGAAGTTTAAACACTAGTGCATTATACCCATAAAGCGGGATATAGCTACAAATGCCAATCCCTACTAATTTTGCTTAAGATCTTATTTAATATTTTGATTAATATCTTTTTAGAAGCTTTGGCTTACCCATTACCTTATGGGTAATATGGCATTGACCACTTATGCTAAATTTTGAATTTAGCATAGAGTTTGACTATGTGTTTATTTTTAAAATAAGTATCATTATCGGATATAAGTGTGCTAAGAATTTTGTATAATGAAAAAATATATTTTAGAATAAATTTGGAGACCTAAATACCATTGCAAGAGGTTAAGGGCATAGCCCCTACCTGCTTGGTAAAGTATTCTTTTATTGTGATGATGAACTTATGCCCATCAGACGACACTACATTTATTTTCATGATAATGGCTAGTCCCCAAGTAGATAAGGGCCAGTGTGATGTGATTGATTGAAGCTCTTGATATAGTGTATGAATTAAGTTATCATGCATTTAATATTTATCATATTTATATATATTGTTATGAATATTTCATTCCATATTCAACCAATAATAGCCGATATGAATGAGTTTCTTAACAATGACACTTCCATTGAAGTGTCCACCACATGCCCCCTCATGGGCATCATAAGAAACTATTTTGACTTTGTTAACATTGAGGTATATTAAGATAATACCATCAAATGGCCACTTATAGAGGATGCTTCCCATTATGACAAAGTGATAAGCATGTTGCCTTAGATTATTTTATTCATTATGGTTTAATCCCTCAAAAAAAACACTGCTCTAAAGGAAATCATATATTTTCTTATACCAAGAGCCAAGGATCAACTTTTGTTCAATGGAAAAATAGCTAGAAGTTCTTAACTAGATTGTAATCTTGTTGGTTGTTAAATCTAGTGAATGATAATTATTTCTTATTCATCCTCTATATCTATAGGTATAATTGATGCAATGACAACCATTGTATTTGCTTGGTGGTTACTAGAGCATGGAACTATATTGATGGTTACCTTTTCAAAGGAAACCATTAGGTTATCAATGATGTCTTTGTACGATTTTATTTTATCATATTTAGTTTGATAAACTCCATTGATTTGATTAACTATTAATTGGGAATCTCCAAAAAATGGAGAGGTTGTTGACTCTAAAGGTCAAGGTTTCCCATAGCCCAAGAATGAGACCATTGACAACTTAGTTGAATCAATCCAACAACTCCTTAATCACCCCTAAAAATACCACCAAATATGGGATCAAGTGATGCAAATATTGAAGATTAACTCTTCTAAGGGAAACTAGCTTAAAGGGAATGTGAGTAATTTCAAGATGGACAAAACAAGGAATTGGCAACCTCCTGCTAAGGATTTTGGAAAAGTTAATACTGATGGAGCCTCTAGAGAAAACCCTGGAAAATCTAGTGTAGGAGGAATTGGTAAAATTTTAGATGGCTCCCTGGTTTTTACTTTTGCTGAGAATTTGGGTATTCTATCCAATAACCTTGTTAAGGGGTATGATATCCTTAGAGGCCTTCAAGAGGCTACTAAGGTTGGATGGAAAAATGTGCTAGTTGAGTCTGACTCTCAAATCATGATTAATATTTTGAATACTCCTAAGAATCATAAGGTTGATTAGAGAATTAAAATAATTATTGAGAAGATTCAATTAATCTAAATGTGATTTTTAAAAGTTGATTACAATCATGTGGTGAAATATCAGAATAACAGTTTTGATTCTTTAGCTATTGGGATTTGGACAAAGGTGATCTTACTTGCTATGACCATCCTCCTAGATGGTGGGTTTCACAAATAATGGATGCTCTTATTTCTATCATTTATTTGGATGGCTTCAGTTCTAGAGGTACCTAGTTTCCTCTTGCTTCTCATTGGTTCAGTTAGAGTATTTTAGTTCCCTAGATCAAACTAATCTTTCATTTGTTTCCTCTTTTGATTCTTGCCTTAATAGTATTTTGGTCTAGAAATGTCATTGTTGTGTTCTATGTTTTTATTTTTTATTTTTTTGTTTAGTTTTTGAGGTGTGTGTGTTTTGTTTTGTTTTGTTTTTGTTTTTTTTGTGTTATTTTTTGTTCTTATGTTTTTATTGTTTTGTGTTTTTTGTTGGTGTTCTTATGTTTTTGTTGTTCTTGTTCTTGTGTTTCCGTTTGTTTGTGTTAACTGGTGTTTTTGTATTTTGGTGTGTGAGTGTTTTCTATGTTTTTGTTTTTGTTTGTTGTCTGTTGTTGGTTGTTTTTTTCTGTTTCTTTTTTTAGGTATTGGTTGTTTTTGTTTTTCATGTTTTTTTTTTTGTTGTGTCTTTGTAGCGTTCTATTTTTTTTGTTATGTTTGTGTTTTGTTATGTTGTTCTTAAGTATTTTTTGTGTGGTTTGTGTTGTGTTTTTTTATCTTATTGTGTGTGTGTTTGGTTGTGCTTTATCTTTTTGATACACTCAAGGATCATGTTTTTTATTTTTAAATATTTTTGTGTGTTTTTGTTTGTGTGTTCTTATTTTTTGTTAACTAATTGAATACTTACAAAAACCCTTTCTTTAATCAATTAAGGTCTCATACCCCTAACTAATTGAATACTTATAAAAACCCTTTCTTTAATCAATTAAGGTATCATACCCTTAATCAATTGAACACTTACAAAAACTCTTTCTTTAATCAATTAAGGTCTCATACCCCTAACAAATTGAATACTTACAAAAATCACTTCTTTAAACAATTAAGGTCACATACCCTTAATCAATTAAATACTTACAAAAACTATTTCTTCAATAAATTAAGGTCTCATACCCTTAATCAATTAAACACTTACAAAAACCACTTCTTTAATCAATTAAGGTCCCATACCCTTAACGATTTAAATACTTACAAAAACACTGTCTTTAATCTATTAAGGTCTTATACCCCTAACTATTGAATACTTACAAAAACCTTTTATTTGATCAATTAAGGTCTAATACCCTTAATCAATTAAATACTTACAAAAACCATTTCTTTAAACAATTAAAATCTCATACCCTTAACTAACTGAATACTTAAAAAAATCTTTTCTTTAATCAATTAAGGTCCCATACCCTTAATCAGTTAAATACTTACAAAAACCGTTTCTTTAATCAATTAAGGTCCTATACCCTTAATCAATTAAACACTTACAAAAACCACTTATTTAACCAATTAAGGCCTCATACCCCTAACTAATTGAATACTTAAAAAAACCATTTTTTTAATCAATTAAGGTCTCATACCCCTAACTAATTGAATACTTACAAAAACCCTTTCTTTAATCAATTAAGGTCTCATACCCATAACTAATTGAATACTTACAAAAACCACTTCTTCAACCAATTAAGATCTCATAGCCTTAATAAATTAAACACTTACAAAAACCCTTTCTTTAATCAATTAAGGTATCATACCCCTAATTAATTGAATACTTACAAAAACCCTTTCTTTAGTCAATTAATGTCACATACCCTTAATAAATTGAATACTTGCAAAAATTGTTTCTTCAACCAATTAAGGTCCAATACAATTAATCAATTGAATATTTACAAAAACCACTTCTTTAATAAATTACGGTCTCATTGGTGCTTGATTGGATGGAGGATGGTGAGGGAAGAAAGTAGAGAGGGGAGGGATCTGGTCCCTCCCCTACTCCCCCTCCCATGGCTCCTGGTTCCTGCCTAGTCCCTGGCTCAACCCAGGTCATCCCTCCCGGGGAGTGGTTGTTTGCAGATGATCTCCTGAGGGGAGATCCTTCTCCACTATCTGCACCCCTCCCGGCCAACTAGGGTTTCCTTGGTTATTTTTTTAGACTGGTGCTTCCCAGGGATCCCTGTTTGGTTGGGGATCCCTTCCATTTTTCCCTCAGGCTTCCCCTTGGGGTTTTTTGTAGGTTATTCACGTGGATCTGGTCCCCTGCATTTCTT
The DNA here is from genome assembly GCA_028583015.1 of Wollemia nobilis. Lineage (NCBI taxonomy): Eukaryota > Viridiplantae > Streptophyta > Pinopsida > Araucariales > Araucariaceae > Wollemia > Wollemia nobilis. The sequence goes on from JAQPPZ010003730.1 coordinate 30,088, forward strand.
GATGCGGTGGAGGTGATGGTTTAGGGTTTGGACAGCTTTCTGGGGTCTCCCTTGAGGTCCTCACAGCTTTGGGGGTGGTCTGGGGGGCCTCTTTCCCCCTTTTGCTTGTGAATCCTCGACGAGATCCTGGCTGCTGTTATTCCCATGTGGAGGCTTCTTCGTGTTGGCTCTGCTCCTTGGTGGACATCCTAGGCATCTGGTTTGGCCTTGGGGGGCTTTTCCCTGTCTGGGTTGTTCCCATTCCCAGTCCCAGTTCCCTGAAGCTGCCTCTGTGCTTGGACGGGATTCTTGGTCCCTGTTGCTGGGATGGGATCCTCTTCTATTTTCCCAGGGCGGGTTCCTCATGGTGCAGCTCTCTGGTTGCTTCCTGATGGGCTGGATCCTCTTTGTGCTGGCTGTCGGCTTCCTGCAGGATGGCTCTCGCTGAACGAAATGTTTTCTCGGTGGGCGGGATGGTTTCTCCATAGGGTGGGATCCGCCAAATCCGCCAGTTTTCCCATGAGGCGGGATCCTTTCCTTCTTCTCGGCGTTTCTTGGATGGCGGAATTTCCTGTTGCTTCCTGCTAGGCAGGACTATTTGTGATGGTTTTGACTACTTCCCGCGAGGCGGGATTTTATTGTAACTATTTTTCTTTGCTTCCTGTTGGGCAGGATATTCTTGATGGTGGTTTTTGGCTACTCCTCGCTGGGCGGGATCTCCAAAACTACTTTCTTTCTTATTTGTTTATTTCCCGCTGAGAGGGATTGTTTCATGCTTATCGTTATCATTGGCGGGATTTCTATTTTGGTGTTCAGTTTCAAGGGATTGATGCCCTAGGCCCATTGCTTATGTAATTAGGTTTTGGGATCCTTGTTAAAACCCATTGTAAATACAAACACTACTTACCAAAAAAAAATTAAGGTCTCATACCCTTAATCAATTAAATACTTACAAAAACCCTTTATTTAATCAATTAAGGTCTCATATCCCTAACTAATTGAATACTTACAAAAATCCTTTCTTTAATAAATTAACATCTCATACCCCTAACTAATTGAATACTCACAAAAACCATTTCTTTAATGAATTAACGTCTAATACCCCTAACTAATTGAATACCTACAAAAACTCTTTCTTTAATCAATTAAGGTCCCATACCCATTACTAATTAAATACTTACAAAAATCATTTCTTTAATCAATTAAGGTCACATACCTCTAACTAATTAAATATTTACAAACACCATTTCTTTAACCAATTAATGTCCCATGCCCTTAATAAACTAAATACTTACGAAAAACCTTTCTTCAACTAATTAATGTCCCATAATATTAATCAATCAAATACTTACAAAAAACCTTTTATTTAATCAATTAAGGCCCCATACCCTTAATAAATTAAATACTTACAAAAACCATTTATTCAACCAATTAAGGTCATATACCCTTAATCAATTAAATACTTACAAAAACTCTTTCTTTAATCAATTAAGGTCCCATACCCTTAATCAATTAAACACTTACAAAAACCATATTTTTAATCAATTAATGTCCCATGCCCTTAATAAATTAAACACTTACAAAAACCCTTTATTTAATCAATTAAGGTCCCATACCCTTAACCAATTAAATACTTACAAAAACCCTTTCTTTAATCAATAAAGGGTATGTGACTTTAATTGATTAAAGAAGTGGTTTTTGTAAGTATTCAATTAGTTAAGGGTATGAGACCTTAATTGATTAAAGAAATGGTTTTTGTAAGTATTCAACTAGTTAGGGGTATGAGAACTTAATTGATTAAAGAAAAGGTTTTTGTAAGTATTCAATTAGTTAAGGGTATGGGACCTTATTTGGTTGAAGAAAGTATTTTTGTAAGTATTCAATTAGTTAAGGGTATGTGACCATAATTGGTTGAATAAAAGGTTTTTGTAAGTATTTAATTATTTAGGATAGGTGACCTCAATTCGTTGAAGAAACAAATTTTGTAAGTATTTAATTGATTAGGGGTATGAGACCTTAATTGATTAAAGAAATGGTTTTTGTAAGTATTTAATTAGTTAGGGGTATGAAACTTTAATTTATTAAAGAAATGGTTTTTGTAAGTATTCAATTAGTTAGGGGTATGAAACCTTAATTGATTAAAGAAAGGGTTTTTGTAAGTATTTAATTAGTTAGGGGTATGAGACCATAGTTGATTAAAGAAATCATTATTATAAGTGTTTAAATTGATTAAGGTTATGGGACACATAAGTATTTAAAGAAGTGGGTTTTGGAATTATTTAATTGATTAAGGGAATGAGACCTCAATTGGTTGAAGAAGTGGTTTTTGTAAGTATTTAATTGATTAAGGGTATGGGACCTTAATTTGTAGAAGAAAGGGTTTTTGTAAGTATTTAATTCATTAAGGGTATGTGACCTTAATTGGTTGAAGAAAGAGTTTTTTTAAGTATTCAATTAGTTAGAGGTATGATACTTTAATTGATTAAAGAAAGGGTTTTTGTAAGTATTCAATTAGTTAGGGGTATGAGACCTTAATTGATTAAAGAAAAGGTTTATGTAAGTATTCAATTAGTTAGGGATATGAGACCTTAATTGGTTGAAGAAAGGGTTTTTGTAAGTATTTAATTGATCAAGGGTATGGGACCTTAATTGATTAAAGAAATGGTTTTTGTAAGTATTTAATTGATTAATGGTATGGGACCTTAATTGATTAAATAAGTGGTTTTTGTAAGTTTTTAATTAGTTAGGGGTATGAGACCTTAATTTATTAAAGAAAGGTTTTTTGTAAGAATTCAATTAGTTAGGGGTATGAGACATTAATTTATTAAATAAAGGGATTTTGTAACTTTTTAATTAGTTAGGGTTATGAGACCTTAATTTATTAAAGAAATGGTTTTTGTAAGTGTTTAATTTGATTAAGGGTATGAGACCTAGAAGCATTTAAAGAATTGTTTTCTGTAAGTATTCAATTGATTAAGGGTATGAGACCTTAATTGGTTGAAGAAGTGTTTTTTATAAGTATTTAATTGATTAAGGGTATGGGACCTTAATTGGTTGAAGAAAGGGTTTTGTAAGTATCTAATTTATTAAGGGTATGTGACCTTAATTGGTTGAAGAAAGAGTTTTTGTAAGTATTCAATTAGTTAGGGGTATGTGACCTTAATTGATTAAATGAAGGGTTTTTGTAAGTATTTAATTGATTAAGGGTATGAGACCTTAATTGGTTGAATAAAAGGTTTTTGTAAGTATTTAATTTATTAAGGGTACCTTAATTGGTTGAAGAAATAGTTTTTGTAAGTATTCAATTACTTAAGGGTATGGGACCTTAACTTGTTGAAGAAAAGGTTTTTGTAAGTATTTAATTGATTAAGGGTACCTTAATTGGTTGAAGAAATAGTTTTTGTAAGTATTCAATTAGTTAAAGGTATGAGACCTTAATTGGTTTAAGAAAAGGTTTTTGTAAGTATTTAATTGATTAAGGGTATGTGACCTTAATTGGTAAAAGAAAGAGAATTTGTAGGTATTTAATTGATTAAGGGTATGAGACCTTAATTGATTTTAAAAAGGGTTTTTGTAAGTATTTAATTGATTAAGAGTATGGGACCTTAATTGATTAAAGAAAGGGTTTTTGTAAGTATTTAATTGATTAAGGGTATGGTACATTAATTGATTAAAGAAAAGGTTTTTGTAAGTATTCAATTAGTTAGGGATATGAGACCTTAATTTATTAAAGAAGTGGTTTTGTAAGTATTTAATTGATTAAGGGTATGAGACCTTAATTGATTAAAGAAAGGGTTTTTGTAAGTTTTTAATTGATTAAGGGTATGAGACCTTAATTGATTAAACTAAGGGTTTTTGTAAGTGTTTAATTGATTAAGGGTACATGACCTTAATTGGTTGAAGAAAGGGTTTTTGTAAGTATTTAATTGATTAAGGGTATGTGACCTTAATTGGTCGAAGAAAGGGATTTTGTAAGTATTTAATTGATTAAGGGTATGTGACCTTAATTTATTAAAGAAATAGTTTTTTTAAGTATTTAATTGATTAAATGAAGGTTTTTGTAAGTATTTAATTGATTTAGGGTATGTGACCTTAATTTATTAAAGAAAGGGTTTTTGTAAGTATTTAATTGATTAATGGTATGGGACCTTAATTGATTAAATAAATGGTTTTTGTAAGTATTCAATTAGTTAGAGGTATGTGACCTTAATTTATTAAAGAAATGGTTTTGTAAGTATTTAATTGATTAAGGTTATGGGACATTAATTGATTAAAGAAAGGTATTTTGTAAGTATTTAATTGATTAAGTGTATGGGACATTAATTGATTAGAGAAATGGTTATTGTAAGTATTTAATTAGTTAGGGGTATGGGGGCTTAATTAATTAAAGAAGTGGTTTTTTTAAGTATTTAACTGATTAAGGGTATGTGACCTTAATTGGTTGAAGAAAGGGGTATGTGAGCTTAATTGGTTGAAGAAATGATTTTTGTAAGTATTTAATGTTGGGGGTATGAGACCTTAATTGGTTGAAGAAAGGGTTTTTGTAAGTATTTAATTTATTAGGGGTATGGGACCTTAATTGGTTGAAGAAATGGTTTTGGTAAGTATTCAATTAGTTAGGGGTATGGGACCTTAATTGATTAAATAAAGGGTTTTTGTAAGTATTCAATTAGTTAGGGGTATGTGACCTTAATTTATTAAATACTTAAAAAAACCCTTTCTTTAATCAATTAAGGTCACATACCCCTAACTAATTGAATACTTATAAAAACTCTTTGTTTAATAAATTAAGGTCCCATACCCATAACTAATTAAATACTTACGAAACCATTTCTTTAATCAATTAAGGTCCCATACCCCTAAATAATTGAGTACTTACAAAAACCATTTCTTTAACCAATTAATGTCACATACCCTTAATCAATTAAATATTTACAAAAACCCTTTCTTCAACCAATTAAGGTCCCATATTCTTAATCAATAAAATACTTACAAAAACCCTTTATTTAATCAATTAAGGTCCCAAACCCTTAATCAATTAAATACTTACAAAAACCATTTCTTAAACCAATTAAGGCCACATACCCTTAATCAATTAAATAATTACAGAAACTCTTTCTTTAATCAATTAAGGTCCCATACCCTTAATCAATTAAACACTTACAAAAACTCTTTCTTTAATCAATTTAGGTCCCATACCCTTAATAAATTAAACACTTACAAAAAACCTTTCTTTAATAAATTAAGGTCCCATACCCTTAATCAATTAAGTACTTATAAAAACCCTTTATTTAATAAATTAAGGGTATGTGACCTTAATTGATTAAAGAAGTGGTTTTTGTAAATATTCAATTATTTAAGGGTATGAGACAAAAAATTGATTAAAGAAATGGTTTTTTTAAGTATTCAATTAGTTAGGGGTATGAGACCTTAATTGATTAAAGAAGTAGTTTTTGTAAGTATTCAATTATTTAAGGGTATCAGACCTTAATTGGTTGAAGAAAGAGTTTTTTTAAGTATTCAATTAGTTAAGGGTATGTCCCCTTAATTGGTTTAATAAAAGAGTTTTTGTAAGTATTAATTAGTTAGGATATGTGAACTTAACTGGTTGAAGAAATGATTTTTGTAATTATTTAATTGATTAGGGGTATGATACCTTAATTTATTAAAGAAATGGTTTTTGTAAGTTTTTAATTAGTTAGGGGTATGAGACCTTAATTGATTAAAGAAAGGGTTTTTGTAAGTATTCAATTAGTTAGGGGTATGAGACCTTAATTGATTAAAGAAAGGATCTTTGTAAGTATTTAATTAGTTAGGGTTATGAGACCTTAGTTGATTAAAGAAATCATTTTTGGTAGTGTTTAATTTGATTAAGGATATGAGACCTATAAGTATTTAAAGAAGTGGTTTTTGTAAGTATTCAATTAATTAAGGGAATGAGACCTCAATTGGGTGAAGAAGAGGTTTTTGTAAGTATTTAATTGATTAAGGGTATGGGACCTTAATTGGTTGAAGAAAGGGTTTTTGTAAGTATTTATTTCATTAAGGGTATGTGACTTTGATTGGTTGAAGAAAGGGTTTTTGTAAGTATTCAATTAGTTAGGCGAATCAGAAGCAATTTTATAAAGTATAATACGTATGCTGAGATATCATCACATCAAAGAACTTCTCATCAAATAGCAGGACCTACCTGAAGAAGATGCTTCATGGGAATCATAAAGTATTTTACATTAATTTCCATATTTGAGGAAAAATATTTTCGAGGAGGGGAGCCACCCTAATAGCCTAGTTGGTTATATTATTTGAATATTATCATTTACTCATTATTTAGTATAAATAAGATTAGAATAGATTTTATGAGATTATCATTTAATTAATTTTATTCATTTGCATACATTTTCATGACTAAGCCCTCCTGAGTGGTGAGGACTTATCACTCGTTAAGTGGCAACAATTGATTTAATCTTTCCTATTTCAATTTCCATTATTGTGGTCCATTTAATTGATTATGCATCAGAACGTCCATATCCTTATTTTATGAAGTGTGATGTTCCACTATGTGTATCCAAGACCTCAATTTTTTCTAGATGATTATGTTATAGTAGGATGATGTAAATTTTAGAGGATCATGTACAAGTTTGTTAAAAGATGAAATATTTAGAGCAAATGAAGATTTGGAATGCCAAGTTTTTTGGAAATATTTTTAAAGAAAAAATAAATTGAATTCAAGATCAAAAATTTATAAAATATAGTATAAACTAATGGAATAGATTAGGATTCTTCTGTGAAAGAAAAATATTTGTTTTTTATTATCATAATGCATTGAAAAAGGAGTCATATTGGTTCTAAAAATCTAGGAGAAATGGCTCAAAGAAGGAGATAGAAATACAAAAATAAATCATGATATAACAAAAATAAAATTTTCTTTTCATCACACAAAAAAATATTTTAACTCTATATGGATGAAATATTGAGGAAGAAGAAGATATAAGAAAGGAAGCAAAAAATTATTTAAAAAATATTTTTTAAACACTAGGTAAGACAAGGATGCAAAGGATAAGCTTTTGCAAAATATTACATAAAGTATCACATAAGGATAAAATAAGAATTTGATAAATATATCTATGTATGAGCCACTTGAAGTGGTTTTCTCTATCCATCCTAACAAGGCACTTGGACCTAATGGATTTCCTACAATTTTCTTTCAAAAAAATTAGAATTTATTGAATATTGACATGTTGTAGTTGAAGAGGCTTGGAAAAGGAAGGCTATAATAAATGATATGTCACTATTATTATATTAGTTCCCTATAAATGCAAGACAAAATATTTTGATAATTTTTATCCAATAATCCTTTATAATATGATTTATAAGACCATTTAAAAAATGAAGGCAAATAGGTTGAAAGGAATTTCAGATTATATTATCTCAAAGAAACAATGTGGTTTTGTTTATGGTAAACACATTTTTTATGGTATAATTATTCCATAGGAGGACATACATTCTCTTTATTCCATGAAAAAATCAAGCATTCTTATGAAATTAGATATGAACAAAGCACATTATAGATTTTCCTAAAATTTTGTACATGATATTCTAAAACAATTGGTTTTGATTATAGTTGGTATGAATAGATTCAATATTGTTATAACATTGCAAAATATTCCTTTTTGATAAATGATTATCCTCTTGGTTACTTCAAGTCATCTTGTGGACTTCACCAAGGTGATCCACTATCTCCTTGCCTATTCATTATTCTTGTGGAGTCAGTGAGGATAGCTTTCTCCAAGGCAAAAATAGAAGGAAAAATCAAAGATATTCATGTTGAAAAAATGGTTCCTATGAATCTCATCTCCAATTAATTGATGAATATTTTATTTTAGGCCATCCCTAAACTGATGAGGCCATGGAGTCTAAATTATCATTCTACAAGAAGGCCACTAGAAAATTGGTTAGTACTATAAAATCTAAGATTTTTTCATTAAAAATACCTTATATTTATAATGAGTATTATAATTTTTAGGATTTAAAAATGAAAAATTTCCATCAACCTACTTAGGTATTTCTTTCTCTCATAAAGGAAATAAAAATGAGCTTTAAGTCTCTTGTTTGGATAGAATAAAAGCTTATTTGGTAGGTTGGAAAAATAAGTTCTTAGACATGGTGACAAGGCTACAACTCATAAAGACTACATTATAATCCATCCCTATTTATATGATGTCACTTTTAAGATTACCAGTAGGTATAACATAAAAAACTAATAAAATTTAAAGAGACTTTCTTTGGAAAGTATGCAAAGAGAAATTTAGGTTTTCTCTTTATAAGTGGGACAACGTATGTAAAGGAAAGATTGTTGGAGGAGTGAGCTTGTGGAATTGCATACTTATGAGTTTGGTATTAGCGAAAAAGCTTGGGTGTATATTCTTTAGATATCAAGGAAATAATTGGGCAAAAATATTACTTAAAAATGATATAGGTCCTATTGATGCAATAAAATTATCTAGGAAAAGAACCCTACCCAAAGGATCGTCAATATGAAACTTCATATGAGATAGTTTACAATTGATTAATATATATATATATATATATATATATATATATATATATATATATATATATATATATATATTATATGGTTAGTCAATGATACCCAGGTGTTGTAGGTGAGTTGGAGAGGAGAGGGCAATCTTCCAAGGGAGGTCCCAAGTTCGAATCTCCACCCTACCAAAAAGCTGAATTGGGTACACAAAATCCAATTGATAATGTTGGTGTGGGCAGGGCTGGGTGCGACTCCGGGGTGACTTTGACGGTATAGAACCCCCTATTAGTGGTCTCTCAGACCAAGGCGGCTCGCAAGGGGTTTTTCGCTTTAAAAAAAAAAAGATGGTTAGTCAATGAAGGGAATTATGCAAATATTTGATCCAATGCTTGGCTAAAGCCTCTTCTTAAATTTGACTCAAAATGGTAACCATTGGCTTGGGCATACCTAGCTTGGAAATATTCAAAGGTTAAAGACCATATTAATATGAGCAACAACTCTAAATCATGAATTTCTATTAGTAATTTGGTTGAAGAAGTAAAAATCAAACAAATTATAGATGAACTTCAAAGTATGATTTAAGATTTTTACTATTGATTTTTACAAGAAAGGATGAGTTGGATTGGAATCTATCAAAATATGGTGGATGCTAAGTTGGGATATGAGGAGTTAGAGCAATAAAAATTTCTTACTCCCAAATATTTTTCTTGGAAGAATATTTTTTCACTAGAAACTCTCCCTAAGGCCTCAACATTCCTTTGGTTAACAATTTAAAACAAGATTCTAACAAGAGAGAGTTTATAAAGAAGAGGATATCATGGACCTTTCATAAGTGCCTTGTATGAGAAGGATTTAGAAATATTAGACCATTACTTATTCATCATATCTTTGCTCACACCATTTGGGATTACTTTTTAAAATATAAAAAAATATTAGATAGCTCTATCAACATTAAATAGTTGATAAAATATCATATTAATTATTTCAAAGAAAAAACATTAAGTATTCTATGGATAATTAGCCTTCCATTATTTGTAAGAATTTATGGATTGAAATAAATAATAGAATTTTATAAATAAATCTTAATTCTCATGTTTGGAACTATGTTATTATCTTTATTATAGAATGCTTATAAATATGCTACTCATAATGGGAAGTTTCAAGTGCAAAAAAAAAGGTGATAACAACTTGGTTATAGGATTTGAACATACATGGAAGAGTCGTTTTCTATAAATACAATAAAACAAAGGATCTACTTGATCTAGTGTAAAATAAAAATATCCAAAAACTAGGTTTGTCAAAATTAATTTTCATGGTGCACAACCTGCCCCACAACTTCGATTTCTACTGCACAACCTGCCCCTTCTCCTTCTCAAGACATGCAAGCTTCTGTTGAAGTTGTTCAGAATCCTATTGATACGGCCCCTCCGGTTGTTGACATGCAACCCCCAGTTCCACTAGTGTCTCAAATTCTTTGGTTGGGCCCTTCTTTGGCCTCAATGGTGGCAGCGCCAGATAATTCTTCAGTGGAGGAGGGTCGGGCCTTGAAGGTTCGTCACTCCCATAGCCCTATTCGGAATGATAAACGTCGACAACTAAATAGTGATGCTTTCCATGCGACCTCCAACTATTTTGGCTCACTTACAGGTTTGGGTGATGCAAAGGATTTCATGGAAATCATGCATCCTGACAAATCCCAATGTTTTTTTTATCATGGAATGTTCAAGGACTGACAGACTTGATCAGAAAATATTTGGTCCTAAATGAGATGTCAAATGTTTCTCGAATTCATGGAATCCTCGATATTTTATGTCTACAAGAAGTTAAGATTTTTTATTTCAATCTGCAGTGTACATGTGATTTTTTATGGCCACGAAGTACCTCTTTTGCCACAAAGCATTCCCCAAGGAAAATGAGGAGCCGTCACTATATTGGGCCTTGATTACAGAAGAATTTTGTGACTTGGGTGTTGACCCATCCAATCAAGCTGTTTGGATTTTACTCGAGATCTGTGGAAAACCGCTTGGGGTGGTTAATGTGTATGCCTCAAATGTCACTTCTAACAGATGTGAGTTGTGGAGATGGCTTGCCATGAATCTACCATTTGCCACTTGGGTGCTCTGTGGAGATTTTAATATGGTGGAGAAATCTTCTGATAAGGTCAGTCATGTCTCGATGCGGTGGTGTTTAGGTGAAAGAGAAGCTTGGTTTTTTATGAAAAACAAGCTTCGCCTTTATGACCCTAATTCTTGCTTCTCGCCTTCTGACTTCCCGCAGGATCTTTGGTACACTTGGTCCAATTTTTAGGCTGCTTCTTCTAGGGTTTTGGTAAGATTGGACAGAGCCATGATTTTTGAGTGTGACAACTTTCAGTTCTCCTGTCTTTTGCCTTCTTCACCGTATATGTTGACTTTGCTTGGTACTACACTGTCTGATCATTCACCTATTTTATTCTTGGTGGCAATGTCAAATTTTCAACCTAGAGTGCATTCTTCACAGTTTTACCTAAATGTTTCTTTTTTGCATAGCTTTAGCATGAAAGCTCATATATGTCGCATTTGAAATTTGATTCCTAGACCTGATGGTATTTTTGGAAGGATTGAATGGTGGAATACTACCATTCAACGAACCACTAAGGTGTTACAAACTTTGGGTGTTGAAGTTGCAAAACGATGAAAACAGGCTAAGTATGCCTTGCAAAGTGAGCTATCCAAAGCCTATCTCAGGCTTGAAGCCTCTCCTTTGAACTCTATTGCTCAATCTAAAGTTTCTTTCATTTGGCATGAGATAAAAAATGTTGATTTGTATGAAGCCAAGGGGGTTCAATTACGTGCTCGAATTCATTGGCTCAAAGTGGGGGACAGAGTGACCAAAGAATATTTTCAGCGCCTCAGACCTCCTGCTCAACATTCTCATTTTCAAGCCATTCAAGTTGATGGACAGAGATTTACAGATCTTTCAGACATTTTCAAAGTATTTGTTTCACATTATCGAGGTGTTTTTGCTTCTCAACCCCTTGATGATGCTAGAACGCAAGCTCTTGTTGATTGTATCGTTGTTGTCCCCAAAAAGCTTTCTCTTGAGAAAATGTTATTTTGTGACACTCCTCTTTCTCTGGAAGATCTAAAAACTACCTTGTCACTTATGGCCAATGATAAGGTGCCTGGGCTTGATGGCTTCCCATGTGAATTCTATAAAGAATTTTGGGATATGCTTGGTTCTGATCTCCACAAAGTTTATCTTGAAGCCCTGCAATGTGGTTCACTGGATTCCACTATTAACAAAGGCAATGTTAAATTTATTCCTAAGTATGGAGATCCTGAGCTCATCACCAATCGGAGGCCGATCACCCTGCTTAATGTGAGATGCAAGATTATTGCTAAAGCCCTTACGCTTAAGCTTAAATCTATTCTGCCTTTGATTGTCAGACCTGAACAAACTGGCTTTGTTAAGGGAAGATACATTCTTGATAATGTTCTTGTTGTTTGGGAAGGTATGGAGTGGACAAGAAATTCTAAACAAGATGCTTTATTCATTAAGATAGACTTTGATAAAGCCTATGATAAGATGGAGTGGTACTTCATAACTACCATGCTTTAGGCTCTAGGTTTTGGGCCAGTATTTGTGAGCACAATTCTTATGTTATTTCAATATGCTTAAGTTGTTCTTACCTTTAATAATAGTCAATCTCATTCAATTTCTCTTGGTCACTCTGTGAGACAGGGGTGCCCTCTTGCTACAGAGGCTTTTGGCTATTTTTTGGCCCATAAGATGGATCAAGGATTAATAAAGGGTATTGCTCTCCCTAATTCTGACCGTCAGTTGGTCAATGGTCATTTTGCAGATGATTCCTTCTTAACATTTCAAGAATATGAGCAATCCCTTTCCTCAGCTATTAGTTGCTTAGAGGTGTTCTGTTTAGCCTTTGGTTCTTCTATACAATGGAAAAAAACATCTTATTTTTCTTTAATCTCAATCTCAACTGCCACACTGGTTACATCAATTCCAATGGACTTGGATTCATCCAGGTGAGGTGTTTAAATTTCTTGGAATTCCTTTTGCATTTCATGGTTCCTCTGCTCAATTGTGGCAGTATGTTATTGATAAAGTGGAAAAGAAGCTTTCTTATTGGACTAGTAAGAAACTTTCTCTAGCAGGAAAATTTCATATTTGTTCTAATGTTTTAGCCACTACCCATGTCTATTATTCATCTTGTTGGGTTCCATCCAAATCTTGTTATAAAAAAGTGGATAAGCTTCTGAGAGACTTCTTGTGGGCCAAAGACTCTGTCAAGCAAGGTTTTCATCGGGTAGCTTGGGAAATTTGTTGTTTGCCCAAGGATTGTGGAGGCATGGGTTTGTTTGATTGTCACCGACAAGGTCTTGCCCTTTGTGCTAAATGGATCACCCGATATTTAATTGGGGATGAATCTTGGAAAGTGTTGGTCAGGCATTGCATTTCTTCTGGTTTGCTTTAGGGGAAGAAAATTTGGAAAAGGGTGGGATTGCAATCCATTCTTACTGCCCTCTGTCCCTATTAAAGTTAAAATTTCTTTTGTCATTCAGAGTATTTGGAAAGCCTGGGAGGCCTTCAAACCCTGGCTTAGTTGGAAAGGGAGTTTTCGCAAAGCAGGTGCCTCTTTGTCTTCCATGAATATTTGGTGGTATCCTATTACCACTTGGCAAGGTTCTCCCTTAGCTCTGGTGTAGTGGGTCAGAGCGTAGAGGTTCTATAAGTGTGGTATTGCTTCCATTTTTTATTTCTTCTCCTAACATGCCAGGTGTTGGATACCCTAGGAAAGTTTTTGTCAAATTCACAATTTAAATCTTGGTGATAGAGACACTTATGAGGTGGTTATTGATAGTATTCCGTTTTCTATTTGGAGCAAACTACATAAGCATTTTCAAAAACCCTGGTGCTCAGATTGGTTTTGGCCTGGGGAGATTCTTGTTTTGTAATATAAAGCTCATCTTGGTTACAAGTGGCTCACCCCACAAGTTCCAATGTTTTATAAGCTCACTCTGAGATGGAATTTAGTCTCTCTTCCCTCCCAATGGAATAAGATGTTTTGGATTGCTTTGGCTACTTATATTGAAACTAAACAAAGTTTTTTTGCTTGGAGTCTCTTACATCAAGGGTTACCTGTTGGCAGTAAGCTCAAGCATCTGGGTGTTCATAATCTCATTTGCTCGGTTTGTGGACAAGCGAAATATTTACTACATGTTTTTTGGTCTTATGATCGGGCTCATTCAGCTTGGGAGTGGCTTCTTGAATTTTTCAGACCTTTTATGCAGGAGGATTTTACTTGGGTGCATGCTATTTTGGGTGACCCTATTAATTTTTCCTTCAAATTGGATGTTGTTTGGAATATTTTTAGAATTTATACCTTGTTTTTTTTGTGGAAGTCCCGAAATAGAGCTATTTTTTCTCAGCAAGATTTCAGACATGTCTTCTTTGTTGCTGATAAATATGATATATTCTTTGATTGCTAGTTACAGATTCAAGTACATGTTAAAAAAGTATAGGTGGAGTTGTAGTACTTGCGTACCCTCATGGATCATTGGGGGAATGCACCTGCGTTATGAGTCATGTGCATCTTCCTTCCCCTTCCAGGTGGCAGTAATTTCTTGGCTTCTTTCTTTTCGAATGCATATTTAATACTATTTTGACAGTTGTTATTGGCAGTTTGTGGGCTGTTTCTGACACTCTTGTATACTCTTAACCACAATGGTTAATGTATTGGTTTACGGGGTGTGCTAATCCCACCCACCCTTTTTTGTATTATTAAACTACAAGAGAAACTTACAAATGGTTATGGATGAAGATGGTTTTTAACTTCCAAAAAATAGATCTAATAAAATAAAATAAAATAAATAATGGAGACCATTAAGAAAGGATATTGGAATAAATACCAACTCTTTTGAGGCTTTAGACTATGAATAAAAAGTAGATAAGACTTAGAGGACACAATACAACAATTTCAACATATTAATAAGGAACTGTCTATTTATTATGATCTTGATTTAAGGAAGAACATTCATAATGAACCTAAGGAATGTGTCTCATTAGATTTTGAAGACTCTCTTGAAGTACCATGCACCATTCAGGAGAAAAAAATTAGTAAAAAAAATGTAGTTTTAGAAGTTAATACCTCTGCCATTAATAAGGAAATACTAGAAAGTGAACATAATACGTAAAAATATTCTATAATAGAGCTAGGTTAGGATAAATATTATGAAAAATAAAATTATGAAATAATATTGAGCAATAGAATAATAAGACATATTCTTGATATAGGAAAGAAAAAAGGAGGAAAACCCTCAAATTATCAAGCAAGATCGAGGGAAGCAAGAGCAAATATAGAGAAAGGAACACAAACTAAGTTGGCTGAACTTCTCTATTGATAATACACATGGTAATACACATGCGAGGCCAAAAGCCCCTTATGAAACATGATTATCATCTCATGGAATATAAGGGGTGCTAATACCCCTCAAAGCAGAGGTGTATTAGGGACATATGTTTAAGTAATTAACCTAATATTATTTGTATCCAATAAACTAAAATGACAAAAGAAGAAGTTTCAAAAACTATGAAAGTAGTATGGGTAAGATGTGAATGGGATGCTATGGATTCTAAATGAGTGGTAGGGAAATTCTAACTTGTTGAAATCCTTTTAGAACCTCTTGTGTAACCATTCATAAAACTAGGTATTGGATAGCCTCTTTAGTCACTTGCTACTTTGCAGATATTTGTTTCATCCTTATCAATATCTGTGGACCTACAACTCAATCGAGTAGATTAGAAGTTTTGAATGGGATTGAAGCCTTTATGAGAAGTAAAGACCAAGAAATCAGATTCATGGTCATTGGATATTTTAATGCCATAATTAAGTTAGATGAAAAAATTGGGGGAATTAGGAAATTAACCAAAGTATGAAATATTTCTCAGCTTTTATTCAAAATAATAATCTATGGGAAGTTGAGTTTGAAGAATATAACTATACTTAGACCAAAAATAGGAGAGGCTAGAACCTAATAGAAAAAAAAAATAGATAGATGCATTCTCTCCGATCATTGGCTAGATGAAATAACTTGTGCTAAAATTAATACCTTAACAAGGATTGATTCATATCACTGGCATATAAGAGTTAAAGTGGTGGTAAGTGAATTAAAAAAAATCATATTTTAAATACGAGGTGATGTAGGAAGACCATTCTTAATTTACTAATATGATAGCTCAAACGTGGAATTCTTTACATAATGGTGGGTTGTATGCTCTTCCAAATAAAATTAAATCTATGACATCTAGATTAAAAGAATGGAACAAGAACACCTTTGGAAATATTTTTGGGAAGAAATAAAAACTAAAATATAAACTTTCAAAATTCTAAAAATGTGATCATAATAATCCAAGTTAAGAGGAAAGAGAGTTGCTTAGTGAATATCATAATATTTTGAGTAACAAAGAGAAATTATGGAGATTAAAATCAAGATAAACTTGGTTAAAATAAGGGAATAAAATTACAAATATTTTCATAGGATGGCTATAGTACCAGAGATCAACTTTCAAAATTAGTAGAATTAAATCAATAGAAGGGGTTTGGATTGAAGAAAGTTTTTATCATAATATTCTTGATTCAGAGGAGACCGATGTTCTTAATGATAAACTTCTTCAAGATGTTCCTTTAGTTATAATGAATGAAGACAATATAAAACTTATGGAGCTTATTACTCTAGAAGAAGTTCATTTAGCTCTTTTATCTTTTAATAAGGATAAATCCCCAAGTCTAGATGGGCTCTCTATAGATTTTTATAAATATAATTGAGATATAGTGAAGTATTATTTATTGGTGGTAGTGGAACAATCTAGGGTAAAACAATACATACCTTATAAAATAAATGCAATATATCTTACCCTAATTCCAAAAATAAGGATGCTTAATTGTTTGATTTTGTTAGACCCTTTAAGCCTATGTAATATAACATATACGATTATTTCCAAAGTGATGGCAAATAGATCAAAGCTATTGTTAGATAAAATCATTTCGGAAGAGCAAGGAGGATTTGTGAAAGAGAGATAAATTCTAAATGGGATCATAGTAGCTCATGAAGTTATACATTCAATAGCTTCAAGAAAAAATAAAGTAATGATCTTAAAACTTGATATGATTAAAGCCTATGATAGGGTTAAATGGGACTTTCTTTTTATAGTTTTAGAAAAGTTTAGTTTTAGAAAGAAATGGGTTAGATGGATTAAAGCTTGTGTCTCTTTAGTTTCTTATTCAGTTTTGGTCAATGTGTTTGTGATAGAATATTTTAAAGCGAAAAGAGGTCTTATTATACAAAGAGATCATCTATCTCCTTATTTGTTCATTATTATGGCAAAGGTTTTGAGTAGGAACTTTAAGAAGACTTACAAAGATGGGCTTATAAGTGGACTTAAGGTTAGTAATAACATCACCCATCAATAATTTATAGATGATACAACCCTTTTTGGAAGGGCAAGGATAAATAAGGCCAAAGCTTTGAATAAATTTTTAAAAGAGTACAAAAGAGTTTCAGGGCAAAAATTTAATAGGACTAAATCCAAAATGTACTTTCTTAACACTCCTACTAATATCAAAGCAATAATTTACAGGTTGCTTCAAATGGAGGAGGTAAATTTACCAACAACTTATGTATGGATACCTTTATCTAAGGGGAGAATGAGGATAGATTTATGGAATCCAATTATTAGTAAAGTTTAAGATGGGTGGTGGGAATTGGAGAAAAAAATTCTATTTGGATGAATAGTTGGTGTGATAAAAAACCACTCAATTTAGATCCAATTTTGAAATCTTGGATGAGATTACTTCAAGACAAATATGGTGATAGGATTTCAAACACTTTGTACAAGGATCGAGAAGGAAGATACAAATGGAAAGAATATTTTTTTACAAGTATAAAAGACATTGATGCTAGGAGGAAATTGAGTAGAAAGATAACAACTATGATTATTTTGAGGGGAGCCAAGGATAAATTTATTTGGTAGTTGAATAGCTCAGAATAATACACAACAAGAAGTGGATATAATGTACAAAACCAATAAAATAATAATATCACTAGAATATGAAGAGATATTTGGGATAGTCCAAGCATTCCTAAATTTAAAATGTTTGTTTGGCTAGTAGGTCATAGAAGAATTTTATCATGGGATAACCTTATGAAAAGGGGTTTTCATAGTCCCTCTCAATGTATTTTTTTGTAAAAAGGAGGAGGAGAGTATAGACCATCTCTTGAGACATTACTCAACAGTCTGAAATCTATGGTAATGGATTCTTAATATGTTTAGAAAATACATAGTGATGAATAACATAATTGAAGATTGGTTAAAGCAATGACAGAGAACTTATAAAAGTGAGGATTTATAGATAATATGAGATATATCAAAAGATACAATACTTTGGACTAAATTACTAGAAAGGAATAGAAGATTTTTTAAAGGAATGGAAAGCAATTTAGAGATAAAGAAAAAAAAGATATTTTTAGCCATAAAAGAGTCTAAACCAACCCTATCAACCCACCCATTCCCTACTTTGGAATTAGAGAGCCTTGATAGATGAAGTCATGTCATTAAATGGAATTATGATGTTGGGTACAAGAGAATAAAAAAAGGTAAATAATATAATATGGGAACCACTAGATGTGGAGTGGGTTAAATTGAATTTTTATGGAGCATTAAAAGGAAATCCAAGACCAAGAGGAGGAGGAATAATTAGAAATTATAGAGGAGAGGATTTATCTCATTATGCTTTCAATAGTGGATTTAGACAAATAATGAAGCTGAAGCTTGGGAAGCTTTAAAATGATTAAAAATATGTAAGCAAATGAAATGAAATGGAATAGAGTATGGATGGAAGGTGATTCTCTCATAGTAATAAATGTAATTGTGAGGAAATCAAAGGTTCCATAGAACATACAAGAGATAATTATGGAAATTCAAGATCTTGCTAAAGAGTTTGAAGAAATCAAGTTTACACATATATTAAAGGAAAGGAAACAAATGTGCAAATAAACTAGCCAATAGAGGGGTTTTGATTGAGGATCGTGAAATTAAATTTTCCTTTCCATGGTTAGAGGAAGTAGAAAGTTTAGTTGAAGCTAACAATAAAATGTTGATTGTTTGAATCAATTAATGATTAATATTTACTTTAATGTTATCCATTGGTAATATCTGCTTTATTTTGTAACAATAATGTGTTTTCATTTAGACTAATTTTTATAATTTTTATGGTTGCACTTATGTTTTAGGAAGGAAACTAGCAATCTAGATTTGGTAAAGCGAACTATGATAGTGTGGTGTTTTGGAAATATTACTCTACTAAGATGCAAGACATAAATAGTAGAGGTGAATTTTTGGCATTGTAAAGGTAGCTATAGTAAAATAGCAAGAAAGATGCTATATTCTCAATTAATACAGAAAATTGAATAGATTCAAAAAATGAAAATAAAAAATTCAAACATTTTATATAAAATTATGTAGGTTTCTAATTATAGCATATCTCAATTGAGATGAGAAGTGTATCTATTTGTAAACTCTCAAACTCTAAAAAAGAGAGATGTAATTCGTCAAGGATGGGGGTCCTGAGTACAACCCCTTATTATCCAGCAAAAAAAATTATATTTGATATTACAAAAAAATCAAATTAAAAAATATTTTATAGCATAAAATTATCCAATATAACACCTTATTATCCAACAAAAGAAATACTATTTGATATTAAAAAGATCAAATTAATAAATATTTTATGGCATAAACATTGTCTAGTATAACAGAGCATAACTTTTGATAAAAATTTGTTTTTTTTATATAACTAATTATAAAGAAAAATGAAGATGTTTTAACACTTTGAGAATTATTTGTATCATTTAAAGTTTTTTTTATTATTGAGTAAATACTTCTTATACATATACATAACCGTAGTGGGATTGAATCCGGGTCACATCATCGATAATGCAAGTGGCGTCCTTGCTCGTAGACCACATCACACGGATATCAATCCTTGTCAATTTTATTGGCTGTCATACATGCAAATTCTTTCAAAAATTTGGAGAAAAGGTAATATAAATAGAGGAAAAGATGCACTCGAAATGGGGCTCAAGCCCTTTGAAACACTTTGCAAATTCTTACGGTAAATTTTAAATTTTATGAAAAGTTGGTATAAAGAAAAGATGCCACATTAAAACAAAAGTTAAACTTCTCATGAAATCAGAGCTAAAAATTTGAAAATTTTAAAAAACCACATTAATATATGACGAAATTTGGTTCCACATTAATACCTCCTCTCCTCTTTACTAATTTATTTGGTTCCACATTAATACCTCCTCTCCTCTTTACTAATTTTTTCTAACCTATCTTCTTTTAACATTCATTCATTGTCGTTTCCATGTGAATAACATCAATATTTATTATTATTTTTATACGTTTGATAACTTTATTTTATTAAATTTGAATTTTATGCGTAAAATGGCAAAACATTAATTTGTGTTTTTTAATACCATGTAAGAAGTATTACTTATTTAAAAAAAAAAAAAATCGACTGACTTTGCTTTGCTCCTCCATTTATCTAACCGCAAAGATATACAAAAAAAAATCGCGAGGGACATTTGAATTTTGAATTTCCCCTATCAGTTACAGTTCTTACAGTTCAGTTACACGGGAATCCCATACACCGTACGCAATGGTCCCCACGCGGGGTACAACGGTCCTTAAGCGCTCTACCCGAAGAGGCTTTTTCTCCCGCCGCCTCTCAATCAACGGCCTTTGCCTTGGTCCTTAAGTCACCAAGGATCGCTCCCCCCTTTTTTCTTCTCCCCCCCCCCTCAAAAAAACTACCACAAAATAGGGGTCTTTTTTTTTTTTTCTCAAAATTTTTTAATTGAAAGCGAGGCGTTTGAAGGGCTGGAAAGCCACAGGTGGAGAGCAGGATGTGCATGTCCATTCTGCCGGACCTGATGAGCGCGGAATCGATCCCGTCTTTGTGATTTGTCGTAAAAACTATGATGCACTCTAGAGATCGTCGGTGAAGTTGAGGAGGCCGCAAAGCGTGACGCAGGTGTCGTCGCCGTCGATCGGTACGGCCTTTTTTCGGCGGCAGAGGCTGCGAGAGGCGCTCTGTCAGATCGAGCGAGCAGTCGATGTCTTCGATGATCTGTTGGTGGTTTGGATGAGAAGCGCCTGGAGCTCGAAATTGTCGGTGACCTTTGTCAGTTCCAGGTCGTAGACGTCGTAGTGGAGGTAGTTGGCTCTGGCGGCGATCAGGCTCGATTTCCCGGTGCCCGATGGACCGTGGAGGAGGTAACCGCGCTTCCACGCAAGACCGACGCGGCGGTAGAAGTCCTTACCCCCAGCGAAGGCATCCAGGTCGGATCGGATCGCGTCCATCAGCGGTGGGTCAAGCGCCAGCGTGGCGAAGGTGGCCGGGTGGTGGAAGGGCACGGCCGTCCAGCCGCGGGAGGCATGGCCGTTGTTGGTGTACAGCTTGCGGTCGCGGCTGTGGCCGTCGAACTCCTCGGCGCGGCGCGCCACCTGGTCGAGGTAGGCGGCGAGCGTTGGGGCGCGGTCGCGCTTCTTCATCTGCATCTGCTACAGCTACTTTTGCTCCATCAGGTATTTCTCGCTGATGACATAAAAGTAGTGTGCAAGATCCATCTGCAATTTGGTAAATAGTTGGGAGTCGGGATATGTGGTTTAATTTTTTAATTTTCAGAAGAATTGGTCTGTTTGCATCCATATTAGTTCCGGGATATGTGGTTTAATTCTTTAATTATGAGAAGAATTGGTCTGTTTGCATCCATATTACTCAGAGATAAATCAAAAAAGTCTTTAACATGTTTAACCGTGTGCCTTCAATCTCATTATAAAACTTCAAATTAAACTGTTGTCTTTTTAGTTTTTGGTTTTTAACTTCTTAATGTTTATTTTTGTTGTAAAAAAATAGGGTAAAAGATAATGCATAATTTGTAAGCTTCACCTCGATAGATATAGTTTTTTTAATTTATTTATATAATTATTTATTTTTATGATTATGTGCAGGTAAAATTTTTATGACCACTTAGTTTTTTTTATTTATTTTTTATAATCATGTAATATTTTGTGTCTCATAGTTAATTTTAAACATAGTTTCTTTTATTTATATTTTATAATAATGCAATATTTTATGAACATTAGGCATGCATAGTTTGGTTGATTTATTTTTATGATAATACAATATCTTAAGCTTTTAAATTTTTATAATCACATGGTTAGTCATAGTTTCTTTGATTTTGTTTTATAATAATGCAAATTTTTATGATAATGCAATATTGTGTTCTTAAATTTTTATGATAAATGCAATATGGTGGATTTTTTTCAATTTTATATAAATAATTTTTGTTTATTAAATTATAACTATAATAATTATAATATATTATTTTAATTAAAAAGTTTTAATATATATTTTCGAGGGAAGTGCTTGGGACATTAATTGATTAAATAAGTGGTTTTTGTAAGTATTCAATTAGTTAGGGGTATGAGACCCTAATTGATTAAAGAAGTGTTTTTTATTTTTATTTTATTTTTGAATTGTAAACTTTAATTTTAAAAAAACTAGGGTTTAGGGTTTAGTTAAGAAAGTGGTTTTTGTAAGTATTCAATTAGTAAGGGGTATGAAGTTAGGGGGTATGAGACATTAATTGATTAAATAAATGGTTTTGTAAGTATTTAATTAGTTAGGGGCATGAAGTAAGGGGTATGAATGTGGGGTGTATGAGGTAAGAAGTATGAAGTTAGGGGTATGAAGTGAAGGGTATGAGAACTTAATTGATTAAAGAAGTGGTTTTTGTAAGTATTCAATTATTTAGAGGTATGAAGAAAGGGGTATGAAGTGAGGGGTATGACGAAAGAGATATGAGACATTAATTGATTAAATATGTGGTTTTTATAAGTATTCAATTACTTAAGGGTATGAAGCGAGGGGTATTTAGTGAGCGATATGAAGAAAGGGGTATAAAGAAAGTGGTATGAAGCGAGGGGTATTTAGTGAACGATATGAAGAAAGGGGTATAAAGAAAGTGGTATGAGTAAAGGGGTATAAAGTGAATGAAGTTAGAGGTATGAAGTGAGGGGTATGAGACCTTAATTGATTAAATAAGTGGTTCTTGTAAGTATTCAATTAGTTAGGTGTATGAAGAAAAGAGTATGAAGAAAGGGGTATGAAGTGAGTGGTATGAAGAAAGGGATATGAGACATTAACTGATTAAAGAAGTTGTTTTTGTAAGTATTTAGTTACTTAGGGTTATGAAGTGAGGGGTATTTAGTGAGGGGTATGAAAAAAGGGTATGAATTTAGGGGTATGAACTTTAAAATTTTAATTTTAAACTTATTTATTTATTTATTTATTTTTTTGGTAGGAACTTTAAAATTTTAAATTTTTAACCTTAAAAAAAAAAATCAAAACGTTAGAAAATCAATTTTTTTTCAAAAAATTTAGAAAATCCAAAAAAACAATGTTTCTTCATACCCCTCAATTCACAACTCTAACATCATACCCCTTTCTTCATACTCCTAACTTCATATCTCTTTTTTTATATCCCTAACATCATACCCCTAACTTCATAACCCTCACTAATTGAATACTTACATAAACCAATTCTTTAATTAATTAATGTCTCATACCCCTAACTTCATACTCCTAACTAATTGAATACTTACAAAAATCACTTCTTTAATCAATTAATATCTCATACACCTAAATTTAGGGTTTAGTTAAAGAAGTAGTTTTTGCGAGTATTCAATTAGTTGGGGGTATGAAGTTAGGGGTATGAGACATTAATTGATTAAAGAAGTGGTTTTTGTAAGTATTTTTTTAGTTAGGGGTATTAAGTGAGGGGTATGAAGTAAGGGGTATGAAACATTAATGGATTAAAGAAGTGGTTTTTGTAAGTATTCAATTACTTAGCGATATGATGTAACGATAGGGGTACGAAGTGAGGAATATAGAGTGAGGGGCATGAATATAGGGGTTTAAAGTGAGGGGTATGAAGTGAGGCATATTAAGTGAGGGGTACAAAGATAGGGGTATGAAGTGAGGGGTAAGATAGGGGTATGAAGTGAGGCATATTAAATTCGGGGATTTCGGTGTAGACATCTTTGAAGCAATCCCACCAGCCCTGCACCTGTGATGGAAGCACGTTCTGGACGATCGTGAAGAGGCATATGAATGACCAGATTTGTGATAAGATCGTCATTGTGAGTGGATTTTTTTAATACCCTTTCTTCTAATTAAATTCTTATATAATTATTATTTTTATTTATTAATATTTATAAAACAGTTAAAATGTTTATATAATTATTATATTTATTTATTAATGTTTTTTAATATAAAAAAATTAGTAAATATTGTTTTTATAAATTTTATATTGAAATAACTAATCAACAACTATCAACAATTATCATACCATTTAAACCTATTTGGTTTTGAATAACCTTACCCTTTGTAAATAGGCTTTCTTTTTAACCTCTCTAGTTTTGAATAACTTTACCCTTGTAAATAGGCTTTCTTTTTAAGAGAACATTCCTAAATAACCTTACCCACTAAATAACTTTACTCTCTAACTAAGACACTATTTTTTAATATGATTTACAAGCTCATTATATGTATGTGATAGAATAAGAGATCAATAGAAAGTTAGAGTAGGTTTAAAAAACTGATTAGGTTTACCACGTTCCAAATAAAATAAAGAATCGACAACAGGACCCAGTATTACAAAATTCAAGTCCAAGCGATGTAGGAATGTAAGTGTCATCATGACATGAGACCACTCGAGTACATATAAATTTATTTAATGAATGAATTTCTAAATGACAGTCAACTGTGTTACATGCCTTTTATGGTAATAAAAGCAAGACTATATTTTAAGCACGATTTCTGGAATTGGTAGGTAAAGATCTATAGCTACTAGTTGTCTAGACTTTGGAAATTGACAGCTTCTCTACTTCCCTTCTTAATGGCATGTTCTAAAGCACTTAATTTTTATAAGATTCTCTTAACTTTTAGCGAGCGTAGGTGACGTTGACACTATGAACTTTTAACTTTTTTTCAGTTTGTTGCGTATCTAATCCATTTCAAATTTTGATTTTTAAAATTTGACACACTGAAAGATAGATAATACTGGTAATTCTAAGTAACTTTATATGTCCTAATACATTAGGATAGGCAAAACTCTTTCAAGTTTTTGTGTAGTAGTAAAAATATACAAAATTTCTGGTTAAACTATAAAATCTTTCTTCAGCATATAGGTTAAACTAAACAGTTATTAGTATTCAAATATTTTTAAGACACTAGAATTCAGTTCAAGTCAATCCTTTTTCAAACATATAAGTTGGAAACTTTAATTTTATTAGTTTTTTAATATTTTTATTAGTAAATATTTTGATAGTTTATAATCTTTAAATTATTATTGAACTATTTCAAAACCATATAAAGCCAACGAGGCAGTAGCTAGAGATTAAATATCCGAGGAGTCGATTTCGCTAGAGATTAAATATCCGAGGAGTCGATTTCGTTGAGTTGAGTATCTACCTCACCGGTGATATATATTAGTCTTGCCTTCACATGTTTCTGTATTATTATTTAAATCTAACGACACAAAAGTAAACACAAATTTATTCTCTCCATAATCAATAGGGTTTGGTAGATGAATCATGCGACACTCCATCTTAAAACAAAAAAAAAAAAAAAAACGAAGACCACCAATACCAAATCCCGCTGAATTTAGCCAAAAAAAAAAAAAAAAGATTGAGACACAGCTACTTTTGCTCCATCAGTTATTTCTCGCTGATGACATAAAAGTAGTGTGCAAGATCCATCTGTAATTTGGTAAATAGCTCGGAGTCGGGATATGTGGTTTAATTTTTTAATTTTCAGAAGAATGGGTCTGTTTGCATCCATATTAGTCCCGGGATATGTGGCTTAATTTTTTAATTATCAGAAGAATTGGTCTGTTTGCATCCATATTACCCAGAGATAAATCAAAAAAGTCTTTAACACGTTTAACCCGTGTGCCTTCAATCTCATTTTAAAACTTCAAATTAAACTGTTGTCTTTGTTAGTTTTTGGTTTTTAACTTCGATTTTCTCGTTCGTTAATGTTTATTTTTTTTTTTTAAAAATAGGGTAAAAGATAATGCATAATTTGTAAGCTTCACCTCGTTAGATATAGTTTTTTTAATTTATTTATATAATTATTTATTTTTATGATTATGTGCAAGTAAAATTTTTATGACCACTTAGTTTTTTTAATTTATTTTTTATAATAATGTAATATTTTGTGTCTCATAGTTAATTTTAAACATAGTTTCTTTCATTTATATTTTATAATAATGCAATATTTTATGAACACTAGGCATGCATAGTTTGGTTGATTTATTTTTATGATAATACAATATCTTAAGCTTTTAAATTTTTATAATCACATGGTTAGTCATAGTTTCTTTGATTTTGTTTTATAATAATGCAAATTTTTATGATAATGCAATATTGTGTTCTTAAATTTTTATGACAAATGCAATATGGTAGATTTTTTTCAATTTTATATAAATAAATTTTATTTATTAAATTATAACTATAATAATTATAATATATTATTTTAATTAAAAAGTTTTAATATATATTTTCGGAAACTGGGGGAAGTGCTTGGGCCAATACCTGCCCTAAAACTCATTGTGAGGAGTACCTCAAGATTTTTTTTTTAACTTTTTATTTATTGTTAATATTATTTAATTATTTATAGTGTATATAATAATAATATTTTATTATAATATAATATTCATTATTTTTTAAATTTTGTTATGTACTATTCATATGATTCCAATTCTATTATTTTATAATCAACAACTTGGCTCTTATACATTAGAACCTTCTTCCTAACATTTTATTTATTTGTAATGATGACATATGTAGATGTTAATAGTTAGAACCTAATCAAGATAGCAAAACTCGGATTCAAAAAGTTTGACTCTTGAATTTGGGACTACACAAAGAAACTCGACTTAGTAAAAACTCAAAAATAAGAAGAAGAAGAAGAATACTTACATAAACCAATTATTTATATCCCTTTATTCATACCCCTCACTTCATACCCTTTATTTCAAACCTCTTTCTTCATACCCCTTTCTTCATACCCCATAACTTCGTACCCCTAATTTCATACCCCTTTCTTCATACCCCCTAACTTCATACCCCTTTCTTCATATCTCTAAATTCATACCCCTAACTTCATATCTCTTTATTCATACCCCTAACTTCATACCTCTCACTTCATACCCCTGACTAATTGAATACTTACAAAAACCACTTATTTAATCAATTAATGTTTCATAACCCTAACTTTAGGGTTTAGTGTTCAAGGTTTAGGGTTTAGGATTTAGTTAAAGAAGTGGTTTTTTTAAGTATTCAATTAGTTAGGGGTATGAAGTTAGGGTTAGAGACATTAATTGATTAAATAAGTGGTTTTTGTAAGTATTCAATTAGTTAGGGGTATGAAGTTAGGGTTAGAGACATTAATTGATTAAATAAGTGGTTTTTGTAAGTATTCAATTAGTTAGGGGTATGAGACCCTAATTGATTAAAGAAGTGTTTTTTTTTTTAATTTTAATTTTTAAAATTGTAAACTTTAATTTAAAAAAAAACTAGGGTTTAGGGTTTAGTTAAGAAAGTGGTTTTTATAAGTATTCAATTAGTAAGGGGTATGAAGTTAGGGGGTATGAGACATTAATTGATTAAATAAATGGTTTTGTAAGTATTTAATTAGTTAGGGGCATGAAGTAAGGGGTATGAATGTGGGGTGTATGAGGTAAGGAGAATGAAGTTAGGGGTATGAAGTGAAGTGTATGAGAACTTAATTGATTAAAGAAGTGGTTTTTGTAAGTATTTAATTATTTAGAGGTATGAAGTGAGGGGTATGAAGAAAGAGATATGAGACATTAATTGATTAAATATGTGGTTTTTATAAATATTCAATTACTTGGGGGTATGAAGCGAGGGGTATTTAGTGAGCGATATGAAGAAATGGGTATAAAGAAAGTGGTATGAGTAAAGGGGTATAAATATAGGGGTATGACGAAAGGGGTATAAATTGAATAAAGTTAGAGGTATGAAGTGAGGGGTATGAGACCTTAATTGATTAAAGAAGTGGTTCTTGTAAGTATTCAATTAGTTAGGTGTATGAAGAAAAGAGTATGAAGAAAGGGGTATGAAGCTAGGGGTATGAAGAAAGGGATATGAGACATTAACTAATTAAAGAAGTGGTTTTTGTAAGTATTTAGTTACTTAGGGTTATGAAATGAGGGGTATTTAGTGAGGGGTATGAAGAAATGGGTATGAAAAAAGGGTATGAATTTAGGGGTATGAACTTTAAAATTTTAATTTTAAACTTATTTATTTTTTCTTTTTTTTTTTGTAGGAACTTTAAAATTTAAAAATTTTAACCTTAAAAAAAAACAAAAAAATCAAAACGTTAGAAAATCAAATTTTTTTCAAAAACTTTAGAAAATCCAAAAAATCAATGTTTCTTCATACCCCTCACTTCACAACTCTAACATCATACCCCTTTCTTCATACTCCTAACTTCATATCTCTTTTTTTATATCCCTAACATCATACCCCTAACTTCATAACCCTCACTAATTGAATACTTACATAAACCAATTCTTTAATTAATTAATGTCTCATACCCCTAACTTTATACCCCTAACTAATTGAATACTTACAAAAATCACTTCTTTAATCAATTAATATCTCATACACCTAAATTTAGGGTTTATTTAAAGAAGTAGTTTTTGCGAGTATTCAATTAGTTAGGGGTATGAAGTTAGGGGTATGAGACATTAATTGATTAAAGAAGTGGTTTTTGTAAGTATTTTTTTAGTTAGGGGTATTAAGTGAGGGGTATGAAGTAAGGGGTATGAAACATTAATGGATTAAAGAAGTGGTTTTTGTAAGTATTCAATTACTTAGGGGTATGAAGTGAGGTGTATTTAGTGAGGGTTATGAAGAAAGGGGTATGAATTTAGAGGTATGAAGATAGGGATATGCAGTTAGGGGTATGAAGTGAATGAAGTTATGGGTATGAAATGAGGGGTATGAGACCTTAATTGATTAAAGAAGTGGTTTTTGTAAGTATTCAATTATTTAGGGGTATGATGTAATGAGTATGAATTAAGGGTTATGAAGAAAGAGGTATGAAGTTAGGGGTATGAAGAAAGAAATATGAGACATTAACTAGTTAAATAAATGGTTTTTGTAAGTATTCAATTACTTAGGGGTATGAAGTGAGGGGACTTTAGTGAGGGGTATGAAGAAAAAGGTATGAATAAAGGGGTATGAAGTTATAGGTATGAAGAAAAGGATATGATACATTAATTGATTAAAGAAGTGGTTTTCGTAAGTATTCAATTACTTAGAGTTATGAAGTGATGGGTATTTAGTGAGGGGTATGAATAAAGGGGTATGAAGTTTAAAATTTTAATTTTATTTTTCTTTTTTCTTAGGAACTTTAAAATTTTAAATTTTTAACCTTAGAAAAAACAAAAAAAAATCAAAACGTTAGAAAATCAAATTTTTTTCAAAAACTTTAGAAAAAAAAAAATCATTGTTTTTTTTTTTAAATCAATGTTTCTTCATACCCCTCACTTCACACCCATCACTTCATACCCCTTTCTTCATACTCTTAACTTCATACCCCTAAATTCATACCCCTTTATTTATACCCCTAAATTCATACCCCTCACTTCATATCCCTCACTAATTGAATACTTACAAAAACCAATTCTTTAATCAATTAAGGTATCATACCCCTAACTTCATATGCCTCACTTCATATCCCTAACCAATTGAATACTTACAAAAAACACATCTTTAATCAATTAATATAGAGGTATGAAGTGAGGGGCATGAAGATATGTGTATAAAGTGAGGGGTATGAAGTGAGGGGTATGAATATAGGGTTTTTTTTTTTTAAATAAGGGTTTCATAAGTATTCAATTAGATAGGGTTTTGGGACCTTAATTGATTATAGAAGTGGTTTTTATAAGTATTCATGAATTTAGGGATAATTAAACACTAAACCCTAAACCCTTAATTGATTATGAAGATAGGGGTAAGAAGTGAAGGGTATTAATATAGGGGTATAAAGTGAGGGGTTTGAAGATAGGGGTATGAAGTGAGGGGTATGGAGATAGGGCTATGAATTTAAGGGTATGAAGTAAGGGGTAAGAAGATGGGGATATGAAGAGAGGTATTACGATAGGGTTATTTTTTTTTAATAGGGTTTGGTAAGTTTTCAATTAGATAGGAATTTGGGAACTTGATTAAAGAAGTAATTTTTGTAAGTATTCATGAAGTTAGGGGTGATTAAACCCTAAACCCTAAATCATAAACCCCAATCCCTAAACCCTTAATTGATTATGAAGCTAGGGGTATGAAGTGAGGGGCATGGAGATAGGGGTATGAATATAGAGGTATGAAGTGAGAGGTATGAGGATAGGGGTATGGAGATAGGGGTATGAAATGATGGATATGAATATAGGGTTTGGTAAATATTCAATTAGATAGGGATTTTGTACATTAATTGATTATAGAAGTGGTTTTTGTAAGTATTCATGAAGTTAGGGATAATTAAACCCTAAATCCTTAATTTATTATCAATATAGGGGTATGAAGATAGGGGTATGAAGCAAGGGGTATGAAGATAGAGGTACGAAGTGAGGGTTTTTATAAGTTTTCATGAAGCATTCATGAAGTTTGAGGTAATTAAACTAAACCCTAAACCCCAAACCCTAAACCCCAAATCCTAAATCCCTAATTTATTATGAAGATAGGGGTATGAAGTGAGGGGTATAACGGTAGGGGTATTTTTTTGTTTGAAAAATTAGGGTTTGATAAGTATTCAATTAGATATGAGTTTAGGACCTTAATTAATTAAAGAAGTGGCTTTTGTAAGTATTCATGAAGTTAGAGGTAATTAAACCCTAAACCCTAAATCCTAAACCCTTAATTGATTATGATGTGAGGGTTATGAAGTGAGAGGCATAAAGTGAGGGATATGAAGATAGGGATATGAACTGAGGGGTATGAAGATAGAGGTATTTTATTTTTTGAAAAACTAGGGTTTCATAAATATTCAATTAGATAGGGAATTGGGACATTAATTGATCAAAGAAGTTATTTTTGTAAGTATTCATGAAGTTAGGGGTAATTAAACCCTAAATCCTAAACCTTTAATTGATGATGAAGATAGGGTTATGAAGTGAGGGGTATGAAGAGAAGGGCATGAAGATAGGGGTATGAAGTGAGGGGTATGAAGAGGGGTATTTTTTATTGAAAAATTAGGTTTTGGTAAATATTAAATTAGATAGAGGTTTAGGACCTTAACTGATTAAAGAAGTGGTTTTTGTAAGTATTCATGAAGTTAGGTAACTAGACCCCTAAACCCTAAATTCTTAATTGATTATGAAGATAGGGGTATGAAGTGAGGAGTATGAATATAGGGGTATCAAGTGAGTGGTATGAATTGAGAGGTATGAAGTGAGGGTATAAAGTGAGGTATAAGGGGTATGAAGTGAGGGGTATGAAGTAAGGGATATAAAGTGAGTGGTATGAAGATAGGGGTATTTATTTTTTTGAAAAATTAGGGTTTGTAAGTATTCAATTAGAGAGGTGTTTGGGACCCTAATTGATTAAAGAAGTGAATTTTATAAATATTCATAAATTTAGGGGTAATTAAACCTTAAACCCCAAACCCAAAACCCTAAATCCTAAACCCTTAATTGATTATGAATATTGGGGTATGAAGTGAGGAATATAGAGTGAGGGACATGAAGATAGGGGTTTAAAGTGAGGGGTATGAAGTGAGGCATATTAAGTGAGGGGTATGAAGTGAGGGGTAAGAAGTGAGGGGTATGGAGATAGGGGTATGAAGATAGGAGTATGAAGTGAGGGATATGGACAGAGCGGTATGAAGATAGGGTTATTTTAAAAAATTAGGGTTTGGAAAGTATTCAATTAGATAGGGATTTGGGACCTTAATTGATTAAAGAAGTGGTTTTTGTAAGTATTCATGAAGTTAGTGGTAATTAATACCTAAACCCTAAACCCTTAAACCTTAATTTATTATGAAGATAGGGATATTGAGTGAGGTGTATGAAGGGAGGGTTATGAATATAGGCGTATGAAGTGAGGGGTATAAAATCAGGGGTATGAAGATAGGGGTATGAAGTGAGGGTTTTTTTTTTAAAACTAGGGTTGGTAAGCATTCAATTAGATAGGGGTTTGGGACCTTAATTTATTAAAGAAGTTTTTTTTGTAAATATTTAGGGGTAACTAAACCCTAAACCCTAAACCCTTAATTGATTATGAAGTAAAGGGCATGAAGTGAGGGTATGAAGATAGAGTTTTTTTTTGAAAAATTAGGGTTTGGTAAGTATTTAATTAGATATAGGTTTGGGACCTTAATTGATTAAAAAAGTGGTTTTTTGTAAGTATTCATTAATTTAGGGGTAACTAAACCCTAAACCCTAAACCCCAAAACCTAAGCCCTTAATTGATTATGAAGATAGGGGTATGAAGTGAAGGGTATGAAGTGAAGGGCATGAAGATAGAGGTATGAATATAGAGGTATCAAGTGAGGGGTATGAATATAGGGGTATGAAGATATGGGTATTTTTTTGAAAAAATATGGTTTGGTAAGTATTCAATTAGATTGGGGTTTGGGACCTTAATTGATTAAAAAAGTGGTTTTTGTAAGTATTCATGAAGTTAGGGGTATTTAAACCCTAAACCCTTAATTGATTATGAATATAGGGGTATGAAGTGAGGGGTATGAATATGGGAGTATGAAGTGAGGGGTATGAAGACACGAGTATTTTATTTTTAAAAAAACTAGGGTTTGGTAAGTATTCAATTAGATAGGGGTTTGGGACATTAATTAATTAAAAAGGTGGTTTTTGTAAGTATTCATGAAGTTAGGGGTAATTAAACCCTAAATCCTAAACCCTAAACCCTAAACCCTTACTTTATTATAAATATAGGGGTATGAAGTGAGGGACATGAAGTGAGAGGTTTTTTTTTTTTAAATTAGGGTTTGGTAAGTATACAATTAGATAGGGGTTTATGACCTTAATTAATTAAAGAAGTGGTTTTTGTAAGTATTCATGAAGTTAGAGGTAATTAAACCCTAAACTCTAAACCCTAAACCCTTAATTAATTATGAAGATAGGGTTATGAAGTGATGGGTATAAATATAGGGGTATGAAGTGAGGGGTGTGAAGATAGGGGTACGAAGTGAGGGGTATGAAGAGAAGGGTTTGAAGATAGGGATATTTTATTTTTTGAAAAACTAGGGTTTGGTAAGTATTCAATTAGATAGGGGTTTGGGACATTAATTGATTAAAGAAGTTATGTTTGTAAGTATTCATCAAGTTAGGGGTAATTAAACCCTAAACCCTTAATTGATGATGACTATAGGGTTATGAAGTGAGGGGTATTAAGAGAGGGGCATGAAGATAGGGGTATGAAGTGAGGGGTATGAAGAGAGAGGTGTGAAAATAGGGGTATTTTTTTTTTGAAAAAATAGGGGATTGTAAGTATTCAATTATATAGGGGTTTAGGAAATTAATTGATTAAAGAAGTGGTTTTTGTAAGTATTCATGAAGTTAGGGGTTACTAAACCCTAAACCCTAAGATAGGGGTATGAAGTGAGTGGTATGAAGTGAGGGGTATGAAGATAGGGGTATGAAGATATGGGTATGAAGTGAGGGGTATAAAGTGAGGGGATGAAGTGAGGGGTATGAAGATAGAGGTATGAATATAGAGGTATCAAGTGAGGGGTATGAATATAGGGATATGAAGTAAGGGTTATAAAGTGAGGGGTATGAAGATAGGGTATTTATTTTTTTGAAAAATTAGGGTTTGGAAGTATTCAATTAGATAGGGGTTTGGGACCCTAATTTATTAAAGAAGTGGTTTTATAAGTATTCATGAATTTAGGGGTAATTAAACCCTAAACCCTAAATTCCAAACCCAAAACCCTAAATCCTAAACCCTTAATTGATTATGAAGATAGGGGTATGAAGTTAGGAATATGGAGTGAGGCATATGAAGATAGGGGTATGAAGTGAGGGATATGAAATGAGGCATATTAAGTGAGGGGTATGAAGATAGGGGTATGAAGTGAGGGGTATGGCGATAGGGGCATGAAGATAGGTTTTTCTTTTTTGAAAATTTAGGGTTTGGTAAGTATTCAATTAGATAGAAGTTTGAGACTTTAATTGATTAAAGAAGTGGTTTTTTTAAGTATTCATGAAGTTAGCGGTAATTAAACCCTAAACCCTAAACCCCAAATCCTAAACTCTAAACCCTTAATTGATTATGAAGATAGGGGTATGAAGTGAGGGGTATGAAGATAGGGGTATAAATATAGGGTTATGAAGATAGGGGTATGAAGTGAGGGGTATAAAGATAGGGGTAAGTGAGGGGTATTTATTTTTGAAAAATTAGGGTTTGTAAAGTATTCAATTAGATAGGGGTTTGGATCTTAATTGATTAAAGACGTGGTTTTTGTAAGTATTCATGAAGTTAGTGGTAATTAATCCCTAAACCCTTGATTGATTATGAATATAGGGATATGAAGTGAGGTGTATGATGGGAGGGCTATGAAGATATGGGTATGAAGTGAGGGGTATAAAGATAGAGGTATGAAGTGAGGGGTATGAAGGTAGGGGGTATGAAGATAAGGGTATGGACTATGAAGTGAGGGGTATGAAGATTGGGGTATTTTTTTTGAAAAATTAAGGTTTAGTAAGTATTCAATTAGATAGGGGTTTGGTACCTTAATTGATTAAAGAAGTTATGTTTGTAAGTATTCATCAAGTTAGGGGTAATTAAACCCTAAACCCTTAATTGATGATGAATATAGGGTTATGAAGTGAGGGGTATTAAGAGAGAGGCATGAAGATAGGGGTATGAAGTGAGGGGTATGAAGAGAGAGGTGTGAAAATAGGGGTATTTTTTTTTGAAAAAATAGGGGATTGTAAGTATTCAATTATATAGGGGTTTAGGAACTTAATTGATTAAAGAAGTGGTTTTGTAAGTATTCATGAAGTTAGGGGTTACTAAACCCTAAACCCTAAGATAGGGGTATGAAGTGAGTGGTATGAAGTGAGGCGTATGAAGTGAATGGTATGAAGAAATGGGTATGAAGTGAGGGGTATAAAGTGAGGGGATGAAGTGATGGGTATGAAGTGATGGGTATGAAGATAGAGGTATTAAGTGAGGGGTATGAAGATAAGGGTATGGACTATGAAGTGAGGGGTATGAAGATTGGGGTATTTTTTTTGAAAAATTAAGGTTTAGTAAGTATTCAATTAGATAGGGGTTTGGTACCTTAATTGAATAAAGAAGTGGTTTTTGTAAGTATTCATTAAGTTAGGGGTATGAAGTGAGGGACATGAAGATATGAAGTGAGGGGTTTGAATATTGGGGTATGAAGATAAGAATTTTTTTTTAAATTAGGGTTTGGTAAGTATTCAATTAGATAGGGGTTTGGGACCTTAATTTATTAAAGAACTAGTTTTTGTAATTATTCATGAAGTTAGGGGTAATTAAACCCTAAATCCTTAATTGATTATGAAGATAGGGGTATGAAGTGATGGGAATGAAGATAGAGGTATGAATTGAGGGGTATGAAGGAAGGGATATGAAGATAGGGGTATTTTGTTTTTAAAAAAATAAGGTTTGGTAAGTATTCAATTAGATAGGTTTTTTGGAACTTAATTGATTAAAAAAGTGGTTTTTGTAAGTATTCATGAAGTTAGGGGTAATTAAACCTAAAACCTAAACCCTAAACCCTAAACCCCAAACCTTAAACCCTAAACCCTTAATTCATTATGAATATAATGGTGTGAAGTGAGGGGTAATTAAACCCTAAACCCTTAATTAATTATGAACATTAGGGGATAAAGTGATGGATATGAAGTTAGAGGTAATTAAAACCTAAACCCCAAATGCAAAATCCTAAACCCTTAATTTATTATGAAGATAGGGGTATGATGTGAGGTGTATGAAGTTAGGGGTAGTTAAACCCTCAACCCTAATCCCTAAACCCAAAACCCTAAACTCTAAACCCTTAATTTATTATAAAGATAGAGATATGAAGTGAGGGGTATGAAGTTAGGGGTAATTAAACCCTAAACCCATAATTGATTAAAGAAGTGGTTTTTGTAAGTATTCATGAAGTTAGAGGTAATTAAACCCTAAACCCTCAACTCCAAATCCTTAATTATTATGAATATAGGGGTAATAAGTGAGGGGTATGAAGATATGGGTATGAAGTAGGGGGTATGAAGTGAGGGGTATGAAGTAAAGGGTATGAAGATAGGGGTATTAAACCCTAAATCCTAAACCCTAAACCCTAAAATCTAAAAACTAAACCCTTAATTGATTATGAAGATAGGGGTATGAAGTGAGAGATATGAAGTTAGGAGTAGTTAAAACCTAAATCCTAAACCCTAAACCCTTAGTTGATTATGAATATAGGGGTATGAAGTTAGGGGTAATTAAACCATAAACACTAAACCCTAAATCTTAAATTCCAAACCCTAATCTGTTAATTGATTATGAAGATAGGGGTATGAAGTTAGGGGTAACTAAACCCTAAAACCCTAAATTCTAAACCCTAAACCTTAAACCCCAAACCATAAAACCTAAACCTTTAATTAATTATGAAGATAGGGGTTTTTTGAAAAATTAGGGTTTGGTAAGTATTCAATTAGATAGGGGTTTTGGATATTAATTGATTAAAGAAGTGGTTTTTGTAAGTATTCATGAAGTTAGGGGTAATTAAACCATAAAACCTAAACCCTAAACCATAAACCCTTAATTGATTATGAATATAATGGTATGGAGTGAGGGGTATGAAGATAGGGATATGAATGTAGGGGAATTTTATTTTTTAAATTAGGGTTGGGTAAGTATTCAATTAGATAGGGGTTTGGGACCTTAATTGAATAAAGAAGTGATTTTTGCAAGTATTCATGAAGTTAGGGGTAATTAAACCCTAAAACCTAAACCCTTAATTGATTATGAAGATATCAAAATTCAATTAGATAGGGTTTTAGGACATTAATTGATTAAAAAAGTGGTTTTTGTAAGTATTTTTGAAGTTAGGGTAATTAAACCCAAAACCCTAAACCCTAAATCCCAAACTCCAAACCTTAAACACTTAATTGATTATGAAGATAGGGGTATGAAGTGAGGGTCATAAATATATGGGCATGAAGATAGGGGTATGAAGTGAGGGGTATGAAGTGAGGGTCATAAATATATGGGCATGAAGATAGGGGTATGAAGTGAGGGGTATGAAGATATGGGTAATTAAATCCTAAACCCTTAAATGATTATGAAAATAGGGGTATGAAGTGATGTATATGAAGATAGGGGTATGAAGATAGTGGTATGAAATGAAGGGTATGAAGTGAGTGTTATGAAGGTAGGGGTATGAAGTGAGGGGTATGAATATAGGGTTATTTTGTTTTTGAAAATTAGGGTTTGGTAAATATTGAATTAGATAGGGGTTTAGGTCCTTAATTGATTAAAGAAGTATTTTTTGTAAAAATTCATAAATTTAGGTATAATTAAACCCTAAACCCTTAATTTATTATGAATATAGGGGTATGAAGATAGGTTTTTTTTTTTTTAAATTAGGGTTTAGTAATTATTCAATTAAATAGGGGTTTGGGACCTCAATTAATTAAAGATGTGGTTTTTGTATCCTGAAGTTAGGGGTAACTAAACCTTAAACCCTAAACCCCAAACCTCAATCCCTAAAACCTAAACACTTAATTGATTATGAATATAGGGGTATGAAGTGAGGGACATGAAGATAGTTGTATGAAGTGAGGGGTATGAAGATAGGGGTACGAAGTGAGGGATATGAAGTTAGGGGTATGAAGATAGGGATATGAATGTAGGGGAATTTTATTTTTTAAATTAGGGTTGGGTAAGTATTCAATTAGATAGGGGTTTGGGACTTTAATTGAATAAAGAAGTGATTTTTGTAAGTATTCATGAAGTTAGGGGTAATTAAACCCTAAAACCTAAACCCTTAATTGATTATGAAGATATCGAAATTCAATTAGATAGGGTTTTAGGACATTAATTGATTAAAAAAGTGGTTTTTGTAAGTATTTTTGAAGTTAGGGTAATTAAACCCAAAACCCTAAACCCTAAATCCCAAACTCCAAACCTTAAACACTTAATTGATTATGAATATAGGGGTATGAAGTGAGGGGTATGAAGTGAGGGTCACGAATATATGGGCATGAAGATAGGGGTATGAAGTGAGGGGTATGAAGATATGGGTAATTAAATCCTAAACCCTTAAATGATTATGAAAATAGGGGTATG
Source organism: Wollemia nobilis (assembly GCA_028583015.1). Taxonomy (NCBI): domain Eukaryota; kingdom Viridiplantae; phylum Streptophyta; class Pinopsida; order Araucariales; family Araucariaceae; genus Wollemia; species Wollemia nobilis. The sequence goes on from JAQPPZ010003730.1 coordinate 68,087, forward strand.
AAGTGATGTATATGAAGATAGGGGTATGAAGTGAGGGGTATGAAGATAGTGGTATGAAATGAAGGGTATGAAGTGAGGGATATGAAGTGAGTGTTATGAAGGTAGGGGTATGAATATAGGGTTATTTTGTTTTTGAAAATTAGGGTTTGGTAAATATTGAATTAGATAGGGGTTTAGGACCTTAATTGATTAAAGAAGTATTTTTTGTAAAAATTCATAAATTTAGGGATAATTAAACCCTAAACCCTTAATTTATTATGAATATAGAGGTATGAAGATAGGTTTTTTTTTTTTTTAATTAGGGTTTAGTAATTATTCAATTAAATAGGGGTTTGGGACCTCAATTAATTAAAGATGTGGTTTTTGTATCCTAAAGTTAGGGGTAACTAAACCTTAAACCCTAAACCCCAAACCTCAATCCCTAAAACCTAAACACTTAATTGATTATGAATATAGGGGTATGAAGTGAGGGACATGAAGATAGTTGTATGAAGTGAGGGGTATGAAGATAGGGGTACGAAGTGAGGGATATGAAGTTAGGGGTATGAAGAGAGGGATATAAATATAAGGGTATTTTTTTTGAAAAATTAGGGTTTGGTAAGTATTCAATTAGATAGGGGTTTAGGACCTTAATTGATTAAAAAAGTGGTTTTTGTAAGTATTCATGAAATTAGGGGTAATTAAACCCTAAACCCTTAATTAATTATGAAGACAGGGGTATTAAGTGAAGGGTATGAAGTGAGGGTTATGAAGATAAGGGTATGAAGTGAGAGGTATGAAGAAAGGTATTAAGATAGGATTTTTTTTATTTATTTAGGGCTTGGTAAAAAATCAATTAGATATGGTTTTGGGACCTTAGTTGATTAAAGAAGTGGTTTTTGTAAGTATTCATGAAGTCAGGGGTAATTAAACCCTAAACCCTAAATCCCAAACCCTAAACCCTTAATTTATTATGAAGATAGGGGTATGAAGTGAGGGGCATGAATATAGGGGTATGAAGTGAGGGGCATGTAGATAGGGGTATGAATATAGGGGTATGAAGTGAGGGGTATGAAGAGAGGTCTATGAAGATAGGGATATGAAGTGAGGGGTATGATTAAAGAGAGATTCAATTATTAGGGGTTTGAGACCTTAATTTATTAAAAAAGTGTTTTTTGTAAGTATTCATGAAGTTAGGGGTAATTAAACCCTAAATCCCAAACCCTAAACCCTTAATTTATTATGAAGATAGGGGTATGATGTGAGGGGCATGAATATACGGGTATGAAGTGAGGGGTATGAAGACAGGTCTATGAAGATAGGGATTCAAAGTAAGGGGTATGAAAAAATGGGTATGATTAAATAGAGATTCAATTATTATGGGTTTGAGACCTTAATTGATTAAAAAGCGGTTTTTGTAAGTATTCATGAAGTTAGGGGTAATTAAACGCTAAACCCTAAATCCTAAACCCTTAATTGATTATGAAGATAGGGGTATGAAGTGAGGTGTATGAAGTGAAGGGTATGAATATAGGGGTATGAAGTGAGGGGTATGAAATAAGGGGTATGAAGTGAGGGGTATGAATATATGGGTATTCTTTTGTAAAATTAAGGTTTGGTAAATATTTAATTAGATAGGTGTTTAGGACCTTAATTGATTAAATAAGTGGTTTTTGTAAGTATTCACGAAGTTAGAGGTAATTAAACCCTAAAACCTAAAAACTAAACCCTTAATTGATTATGAAGATAGGTGTATGAAGTGAGGGGTATGAAGTGAGGTGCATGAAGATAGGGGTATGAATATAGGTGTATGAAGTGAGGGTTATGAAGATAGGGATAAGAAGTGAAGGATATGAAGTGAGGGGTATGAAGTGAAGGGTATTAAGTGATGGATATGAAGAGAGGTGTGTAAATATAGGGGTATTTTATTTTTTGAAAAACTAGGGTTTGCTGAGTATTCAATTAGATAGGGTTTTGGGACTTTAATTTATTAAATAAGTAGTATTCATAAAGTTAGGGGTAATTAAACCCTAAACCCCAAACCCCAAACCCCAAACCCTAAACCCTAAACCCTTAATTTATTATGAATATAGGGGTATGAAGTGAGGGGTATGAAGATAAGGGTATGAAGTGAGGGGAATGAAGTGAGGGGTACAAAGAGAGATGTATGAAGAGGGGTAATTTTTTTTTAAATTAGGGTTTGGTAAGTATTCAATTAGATAGGGGTTTAGGACATTAACTGATTAAATAAGTGGTTTTTGTAAGTATTCATGAAGTTAGGGGTAACTAAACCCAAAACTCTAAACCCTTAATTGACTATGAAGATAGGGGTATGAAGTGAGGGGTATTTTTTATCAAACCCCTTTCTTCATACACCTAAATTCATACCTCTAACTTCATACCTCTTTCTTCATAGCCCTAACTGCATACCCCTTTCTTCATACCTCTAAATTCATACCCCTATTTCATACCTCTTTATTCATACCCCTAACTTCATACCCCTCACTTCATACCCTTAACTAATTGAATACTTACAAAAAATACTTCTTTAATCAATTAATGTCTCATACCCCTAAATTTAGGGTTTAGGGTTTAGTTAAAGAAATGGTTTTTATGAGTATTCAATTAGTTAGGGGTATGAGATATTAATTTATTAAAGAAATGGTTTTTGTAAGTATTTAATTAGTTAGAGGTATGAAGTGAGGGGTATGAAGAAAGGATATGAGACATTAATTAATTAAAAAAGTGGTTTTTGTAAGTATTCAATTACTTAGGGGTATGAAGTGAGGTGTATTTAGTGAGAGGTATGAAGAAATGGGTATGAATAAAGGTGTATGAATAAAAGGGTATGAAGTTAGAGGTATGAAGAAAGGGGTATGAAGAAAGGGGTGTGAAGATAGGTGTATGCAGTTAGGGGTATGAATTGAGGGGTTTGAAGTTAGGGGTATGAAGTGAGGTGTATGAAGTGAGGGGTATGAAGTTAGGTATATGAGACCTTAATTGATTAAATTAGTGTTTTTTTTTATTTTTTAATTGTAAACTTTAATTAAAAAATAAAAAAAAATTAGGAACTTTAAAATTTTAATTTTAACTTTTTTTTTTTTTTTTTCTTAAGAACTTTAAAATTTAAATTTAATTTTATTTTTTTAACCTTAGAAAAAAAAACAAACAAATCAAAACGTTAGAAAATAAAAAAAAATCAAAAACTTTAGAAAATCCAAAAGAATTAATGTTTTTTTTTTCCAAAAAAAAAAATCAATGTTTCTTAATAACCCTTACTTCACACCCCTAACTTCATACCCCTTTCTTAATACTCCTAACTTCATACGCCTAACTTCATTCCTATTTCTTCATACCACTTCTTTAATCAATTAAGGTCTATGAAGTGAGGGGACTTTAGTGAGGGGTATGAAGAAAAAGGTATGAATAAAGGGGTATGAAGTTAGGGGACTTTAGTGAGGGGTATGAAGAAAAAGGTATGAATAAAGGGTATGAAGTTATAGGTATGAAGAAAAGGATATGACACATTAATTGATTAAATAAGTGGTTTTCGTAAGTATTCAATTACTTAGAGTTATGAAGTGATGGGTATTTAGTGAGGGGTATGAATAAAGGGGTATGAAGTTTAAAATTTTAATTTTAACTTTTTTTTTTCTTTTTCTTTTTTCTTCGGAACTTTAAAATTTTAAATTTTTAACCTTAGAAAAAACAAAAAAAAAGCAAAACGTTAGAAAATCAATTTTTTTTCAAAATCTTTAGAAAATAATTAAAAAAATCATTGTTTTTTTTTAAATCAATGTTTCTTCATACCCCTCACTTCACACCCATCACTTCATACCTCTTTCTTCATACTCTTAACTTCATACCCCTAAATTCATACCTCTCACTTCATATCCCTCACTAATTGAATACTTACAAAAACCAATTCTTTAATCAATTAATGTATCATACCCCTAACTTCATACGCCTCACTTCATATCCCTAACTAATTGAATACTTACAAAAAACACTTCTTTAATCAATTAAGATAGGGGTATGAAGTGAGGGGCATGAATATAGGGGTATAAAGTGAGGGGTATGAATATAGGGGTATGAAGTGAGGGGTATGAAGATGAGGGTATTTTTTTTTTTTAATTAGGGTTTCATAAGTATTCAATTAGATAGGGTTTTTGGACCTTAATTGATTATAGAAGTGGTTTTTATAAGTATTCATGAAGTTAGGGATAATTAAACACTAAACCCTAAACCCTTAATTGATTATGAAGATAGGGGTAAGAAGTGAAGGGTATGAAGATAGGGGTATAAAGTGAGGGGTTTGAAGATAGGGGTATGAAGTGAGGGGTATGGAGATAGGGCTATGAATTTAAGGGTATGAAGTAAGGGGTAAGAAGATAGGGCTATGAAGTGAGGGGTATGAAGCGAGGTATTAAGATAGGGTTATTTTTTTTAATAGGGTTTGGTAAGTATTCAATTAGATAGGGACTTGGGACCTTGATTAAATAAGTGTTTTTTGTAAGTATTCTTGAATTTAGGGGTAATTAAACCCTAAACCCTAAATCATAAACCCCAAATGCTAAACCCTTAATTGATTATGAAGCTAGGGGTATGAAGTGAGGGGCATGGAGATAGGGGTATGAATATAGAGGTATGAAGTGAGGGGTATGAAGTGAGAGGTATGAAGATAGGGGTATGAGGATAGGGGTATGGAGATAGGGGTATGAAATGATGGGTATGAAGTGAGGAATATGAATATAGGGTTTTTTTTTTAAATTAGGGTTTGGAAAATATTCAATTAGATAGGGTTTTGGTACCTTAATTGATTATAGAAGTGGTTTTTGTAAGTATTCATGAAGTTAGGGATAATTAAACCCTAAATCCTTAATTTATTATCAATATAGGGGTATGAAGCAAGGGGTATAAAGTGAGGGGTATGAAGATATAGGTATGAAGATAGAGGTACGAAGTGAGGGTTTTTATAAGTTTTCATGAAGCATTCATGAAGTTAGAGGTAATTAAACCCTAAAACCTAAACCCCAAATCGTAAACCCCTAATTTATTATGAAGATAGGGGTATGAAGTGAGGGGTATAACGATAGGGGTATTTTTTTGTTTGAAAAATTAGGGTTTGATAAGTATTCAATTAGATATGGGTTTAGGACCTTAATTAATTAAAGAAGTGGCTTTTGTAAGTATTCATGAATTTAGAGGTAATTAAACCCTAAACCCTAAATCCTAAACCCTTAATTGATTATGAAGTGAGGGGTATGAAGTGAGAGGCATAAATTGAGGGGTATGAAGATAGGGGTACGAACTGAGGGGTATGAAGATAGGGGTATTTTATTTTTTGAAAAACTAGGGTTTCATAAGTATTCAATTAGATAGGGATTTGGGAAATTAATTTATCAAAGAAGTTATTTTTGTAAGTATTCATGAAGTTAGGGGTAATTAAACCCTAAATCCTAAACCCTTAATTGATGATGAAGATAGGTTTATGAAGTGATGGGTATGAAGAGAATGGCATGAAGATAGGGGTATGAAGTGAGGGGTATGAAGAGGGGTATTTTTTTATTGAAAAATTAGGTTTTGGTAAATATTCAATTAGATAGAGGTTTAGGACCTTAACTGATTAAAGAAGTGGTTTTTGTAAGTATTCATGAAGTTAGGTAACTAAACCCTAAACCCTAAATTCTTAATTGATTATGAAGATAGGGGTATGAAGTGAGGAGTATGAAGTTAGGTGCATGAAGATAGGGGTATCAAGTGAGTAGTATGAAGATAGGGGTATGAAGTGAGGTATAAGGGGTATGAAGTAAGGGATATAAAGTGAGCGGTATGAAGATAGGGGTATTTATTTTTTTGAAAAATTAGAGTTTGGTAAGTATTCAATTAGATAGGTGTTTGGGACCCTAATTGATTAAAGTGAATTTTATAAATATTCATAAATTTAGGGGTAATTAAACCTTAAACCCCAAACCCAAAACCCTAAATCCTAAACCCTTAATTAGAGGGGTATGAAGTGAGGGGTAAGAAGTAAGGGGTATGGAGATAGGGGTATGAAGATAGGAGTATGAAGTGAGGGATATGGACAGAGCGGTATGAAGATAGGGTTTTTTTGAAAAATTAGGGTTTGGAAAGTATTCAATTAGATAGGGATTTGGGACCTTAATTGATTAAAGAAGTGGTTTTTGTAAGTATTCATGAAGTTAGTGGTAATTAATACCTAAACCCTAAACCCTTAAACCTTAATTTATTATGAAGATAGGGATATTGAGTGAGGTGTATGAAGGGAGGGGTATGAATATAGGCATATGAAGTGAGGTGTATAAAATCAAGGGTATGAAGATAGGGGTATGAAGTGAGGGTTTTTTTTTAACTAGGGTTGGTAAGCATTCAATTAGATATGGGTTTGGGACCTTAATTGATTAAAGAAGTGGTTTTTGTAAATATTTAGGGGTAACTAAACCCTAAACCCTAAACCCTTAATTGATTATGAAGTAAGGGGCATGAAGTGAGGGGTATGAAGATAGAGGTTTTTTTTTGAAAAATTAGGGTTTGGTCAGTATTTAATTAGATATAGGTTTGGGACCTTAATTTATTAAAAAGGTGGTTTTTTGTAAGTATTCATTAATTTAGGGGTAACTAAACCCTAAACCCTAAACCCTAAACCCCAAAACCTAAGCCCTTAATTGATTATGAAGATAGGGGTATGAAGTGAAGGGTATGAAGTGAGGGGCATGAAGATAGAGGTATGAATATAGAGGTATCAAGTGAGGGGTATGAATATAGGGGTATGAAGATATGGGTATTTTTTTGAAAAAATATGGTTTGGTAAGTATTCAATTAGATTGGGGTTTGGGACCTTAATTGATTAAAAAAGTGGTTTTTGTAAGTATTCATGAAGTTAGGGGTATTTAAACCCTAAACCCTTAATTGATTATGAATATAGGGGTATGAAGTGAGGGGTATGAATATGGGAGTATGAAGTGAGGGGTATGAAGACACGAGTATTTTATTTTTAAAAAAACTAGCGTTTGGTAAGTATTCAATTAGATAGGGGTTTGGGACATTAATTAATTAAAAAAGTGGTTTTTGTAAGTATTCATGAAGTTAGGGGTAATTAAACCCTAAATCCTAAACCCTAAACCCTAAACCCTTACTTTATTATAAAGATAGGGGTATGAAGTGAGGGGATTGAAGATGGGGGTATGAAGTGAGAGGTATTTTTTTTTTAAATTAGGGTTTGGTAAGTATTCAATTAGATAGGGGTTTATGACATTAATTAATTAAAGAAGTGGTTTTTGTAAGTATTCATGAATTTAGAGGTAATTAAACCCTAAACTCTAAACCCTAAACCCTTAATTAATTATGAAGATAGGGTTATGAAGTGAGGGGTATAAATATAGGGGTATGAAGTGAGGGGTGTGAAGATAGGGGTACGAAGTGAAGAGTTTGAAGATAGGGGTATTTTATTTTTTGAAAAACTAGGGTTTGGTAAGTACTCAATTAGATAGGGGTTTGGGACATTAATTGATTAAAGAAGTTATGTTTGTAAGTATTCATCAAGTTAGGGGTAATTAAACCCTAAACCCTTAATTGATGATGAATATAGGGTTATGAAGTGAGGGGTATTAAGAGAGGGACATGAAGATAGGGGTATGAAGTGAGGGGTATGAAGAGAGGTGTGAAAATAGGGGTATTTTTTTTTTTAAAATAGGGGATTGTAAGTATTCAATTATATAGGGGTTTAGGAACTTAATTGATTAAAGAAGTGGTTTTCGTAAGTATTCATGAAGTTAGGGGTTACTAAACCCTAAACCCTAATATAGGGGTATGAAGTGAGTGGTATGAAGTGAGGCGTATGAAGTGAGTGGTATGAAGAAATGGGTATGAAGTGAGGGGTATAAAGTGAGGGGATGAAGTGATGGGTATGAAGATAGAGGTATGAATATAGAGGTATTAAGTGAGGGGTATGAAGTAAGGGGTATGAAGATAAGGTATTTATTTTTTTGAAAAATTAGGGTTTGGAAGTATTCAATTAGATAGGGGTTTGGGACCCTAATTTATTAAAGAAGTGGTTTTATAAGTATTCATGAATTTAGGGGTAATTAAACCCTAAACCCTAAATTCCAAACCCAAAACCCTAAATCCTAAACCCTTAATTGATTATGAAGTTAGGAATATGGAGTGAGGCATATGAAGATAGGGGTATGAAGTGAGGGATATGAAATGAGGCATATTAAGTGAGAGGTATGAAGATAGGGGTATGAAGTGAGGGGTATGGGGATAGGGGTATGAAGATAGGTTTTTCTTTTTTGAAAATTTAGGGTTTGGTAAGTATTCAATTAGATAGAATTTTGAGACTTTAATTGATTAAAGAAGTGGTTTTTTTAAGTACTCATGAAGTTAGGGGTAATTAAACCCTAAACCCTAAACCCCAAATCCTAAACTCTAAACCCTTAATTGATTATGAAGATAGGGGTATGAAGTGAGGGGTATAAAGATAGGGTTATGAAGTGAGGGGTATGAAGATAGGGGTATGAAGTGAGGGGGTATAAATATAGGGGTATGAAGTGAGGGGTATTTATTTTTGAAAAAATAGGGTTTGTAAAGTATTCAATTAGATAGGGGTTTGGATCTTAATTGATTAAAGAGGTGGTTTTTGTAAGTATTCATGAAGTTAGTGGTAATTAATCCCTAAACCCTAAACCCTTGATTGATTATGAATATAGGGATATGAAGTGAGGTGTATGAAAGGAGGGGTATGAAGATATGGGTATGAAGTGAGGGGTATAAAGATAGAGGTATGAAGTGAGGGGTATGAAGATAAGGGTATGGACTATGAAGTGAGGGGTATGAAGATTGGGGTATTTTTTTTTTTAATTAGGGTTTAGTAAGTATTCAATTAGATAGGGGTTTGGTACCTTAATTGAATAAATAAGTGGTTTTTGTAAGTATTCATGAAGTTAGGGGTATGAAGTGAGGGACATGAAGATATGAAGTGAGGGGTTTGAAGATAGGGGTATGAAGTGAGGGGTATAAAGATTGGGGTATTAAGAAAGGGGTATGAAGATAGGATTTTTTTTTTTAAATTAAGGTTTGGTAAGTATTCAATTAGATAGGGGTTTGGGACCTTAATTTATTAAAGAACTAGTTTTTGTAATTATTCATGAAGTTAGGGGTAATTAAACCCTGAATCCTTAATTGATTATGAAGTGAGGGGAATTAAGATAGAGGTATGAATTGAGGTGTATGAAGATAGGGGTATGAAGAAAGGGATATGAAGATAGGGGTATTTTGTTTTTGAAAAAATAAGTTTTGTTAAGTATTCAATTAGATAGGTTTTTTGGAACTTAATTGATTAAAAAAGTGGTTTTTGTAAGTATTTATGAATTTAGGGGTAACTAAACCTAAAACCTAAACCCTAAACCCCAAACCTTAAACCCTAAACCCTTGATTCATTATGAATATAGGGGTATGAAGTGGGGTAATTAAACCCTAAATCTTAAACCCTAAACCCTTAATTAATTATGAACATTAGGGGATAAAGTGATGGGTATGAAGTTAGAGGTAATTAAAACCTAAACCACAAACCCTAAACCCCAAATGAAAAATCCTAAACCCTTAATTTATTATGAATATAGGGGTATGATGTGAGGGGTATGAAGTTAGGGGTAGTTAAACCCTCAACCCTAATCCCTAAACCCAAAACCCTAAACTCTAAACCCTTAATTTATTATAAATATAGAGATATGAAGTGAGGGGTATGAAGTTAGGGGTAATTAAACCCTAAACCTATAATTGATTAAAGAAGTGGTTTTTGTAAGTATTCATGAAGTTAGAGGTAATTAAACCCTAAACCCTCAACTCCAAATCCTTAATTTATTATGAATATAGGGGTAATAAGTGATGGGTATGAAGATATGGGTATGAATATAGGGGTATGAAGTAAAGGGTATGAAGATAGGGGTATTAAACCCTAAATCCTAAACCCTAAACCCTAAAATCTAAAAACTAAACCCTTAATTGATTATGAAGATAGGGGTATGAAGTGAGAGATATGAAGTTAGGAGTAGTTAAAACCTAAATCCTAAACCCTAAACCCTTAGTTGATTATGAATATAGGGGTATGAAGTTAGGGGTAATTAAATCATAAACACTAAACCCTAAATCTTAAATTCCAAACCCTAATCCATTAATTGATTATGAAGATAGGGGTATGAAGTTAGGGGTAACTAAACCCTAAAACCCTAAATTCTAAACCCTAAACCTTAAACCCCAAACCATAAAACCTAAACCTTTAATTAATTATGAAGATAGGGGTATTTTTTTTTTGAAAAATTACGGTTTGGTAAGTATTCAATTAGATAAGGTTTTGGGATATTAATTGATTAAAGAAGTGGTTTTTGTAAGTATTCATGAAGTTAGAGGTAATTAAACCATAAAACCTAAACCCTAAACCATAAACCCTTAATTGATTATGAAGATAGGGGTATGGAGTGAGGGGTATGAAGATAGGGATATGAATGTAGGGGAATTTTATTTTTTAAATTAGGGTTGGGTAAGTATTCAATTAGATAGGGGTTTGGGACCTTAATTGAATAAAGAAGTTATTTTTGTAAGTATTCATGAAGTTAGGGGTAATTAAACCCTAAAACATAAACCCTTAATTGATTATGAAGATATCGAAATTAAATTAGATAGGGTTTTAGGACATTAATTGATTAAAAAAGTGGTTTTTGTAAGTATTCATGAATTTAGGGTAATTAAACCCTAAACCCTAAACCCTAAATCCCAAACTCCAAACCTTAAACACTTAATTAATTATGAAGATAGGGGTATGAAGTGAGGGTCACAAATATAGGGGCATGAAGATAGGGGTATGAAGTGAGGGGTATGAAGATATGGGTAATTAAATCCTAAACCCTTAAATGATTATGAAAATAGGGGTATGAAGTGATGCATATGAAGATAGGGGTATGAAGATAGTGGTATGAAATGAAGGGTATGAAGTGAGGGATATGAAGTGAGTGTTATGAAGATAGGGGTATGAAGTGAGGGGTATGAATATAGGGTTATTTTGTTTTTGAAAATTAGGGTTTGGTAAATATTGAATTAGATAGGGGTTTAGGACCTTAATTGATTAAAGAAGTATTTTTTGTAAAAATTCATAAATTTAGGGATAATTAAACCCTAAACCCTTAATTTATTATGAATATAGGGGTATGAAGAAAGGGTTTTTTTTTGAAAAAATAGGTTTTAGTAATTATTCAATTAAATAGGGGTTTGGGACCTCAATTAATTAAAGATATGGTTTTGTATCCTAAAGTTAGGGATAACTAAACCTTAAACCCTAAACCCCAAACCCCAATCCCTAAAACCTAAACACTTAATTGATTATGAGTATAGGGGTATGAAGTGAGGGACATGAAGATAGTTGTATGAAGTGAGGGGTATGAAGATAGGGGTACGAAGTGAGGGGTATGAATTTAGGGGTATGAAGAGAGGGATATAAATATAAGGGTATTTTTTTTGAAAAATTAGGGTTTGGTAAGTATTCAATTATATAGGGGTTTAGGACCTTAATTGATTAAAGAAGTGGTTTTTGTAAGTATTCATGAAGTTAGGGGTAATTAAACCCTAAACCCTTAATTGATTATGAAGATAGGGGTATTAAGTGAAGGGTATGAATATAGGGGTATGATGTGAATGGTATGAAGTGAGGGTTATGAAGATAGGGGTATGAAGTGAGAGGTATGAAGAAAGGTATTAAGATAGGATTTCTTTTTTTTATTTAGGGCTTGGTAAAAATTCAATTAGATATGATTTTGGGACCTTATTTGATTAAAGAAGTGGTTTTTGTAAGTATTCATGAAGTTAGGGGTAATTAAACCCTAAACCCTAAATCCCAAACCCTAAACCCTTAATTTATTATGAAGATAGGGGTATGAAGTGAGAGGCATGAATATAGGGGTGTGAAGTGAGGGGTATGTAGATAGGGGTATGAAGTGAGGGGTATGAAGAGAGGTCTATGAAGATAGGGATTTGAAGTAAGGGGTATGATTAAATAGAGATTCAATTATTAGGGGTTTGATACCTTAATTGATTAAAAAAGCGATTTTTGTAAGTATTCATGAAGTTAGGGGTAATTAAACCCTAAATCCTAAACCCTTAATTGATTATGAAGATAGGGGTATGAAGTGAGGTGTATGAAGTGAAGGGTATGAATATAGGGGTATGAAGTGAGGGGTATGAAATAAGGGGTATGAAGATAGGGGTATGAAGTGAGGGGTATTTTTTTGTAAAATTAGGGTTTGGTAAATATTTAATTAGATAGGTTTTTAGGACCTTAATTGATTAAATAAGTGGTTTTTGTAAGTATTCACGAAGTTAGAGGTAATTAAACCCTAAAACCTAAAACCTAAACCCTTAATTGATTATGAAGATAGGTATATGAAGTGAGGGGTATGAAGTGAGGTGCATGAAGATAGAGGTATGAAGTGATGGGTATGAAGTGAGGGTTCTGAAGATAGGGGTATGAAGTGAGGGGTAAGAAGTGAAGGATATGAAGTGAGGGGTATGAAGTGAAGGGTATTAAGTGATGGATATGAAGAGAGGTGTATAAATATAGCGGTATTTTATTTTTTGAAAAACTAGGGTTTGTTGAGTATTCAATTAGATAGGGTTTTGGGACATTAATTTATTAAATAAGAGATTTTTGTAAGTATTCATGAAGTTAGGGGTAATTAAACCCTAAACCCTAAACCCTAAACCCCAAAACCCAAACCCCAAACCCTAAACCCTTAATTTATTATGAATATATGGGTATGAAGTGAGGGGTATGAAGATAGGGGTATTAAGTGAGGGGTATGAAGATAAGGGTATGAAGTGAGGGGAATGAAGTGAGGGGTACGAAGAGGGGTATTTTTTTTTTAAATTAGGGTTTGGTAAGTATTCAATTAGATAGGGGTTTAGGACATTAACTGATTAAATAAGTGGTTTTTGTAAGTATTCATGAAGTTAGGGGTAACTAAACCCAAAACTCTAAACCCTTAATTGACTATGAAGATAGGGGTATGAAGTGAGGGGTATTTTTTATCAAACCCCTTTCTTCATACACCTAAATTCATACCTCTAACTTCATACCTCTTTCTTCATAGCACTAACTGCATACCCCTTTCTTCATACCTCTAAATTCATACCCCTATTTCATACCTCTTTATTCATACCCCTAACTTCATACCCCTAACTAATTGAATACTTACAAAAAATACCTCTTTAATAAATTAATGTCTCATACCCCTAAATTTAGGGTTTAGGGTTTAGTTAAAGAAATGGTTTTTATGAGTATTCAATTAGTTAGGGGTATGAGATATTAATTTATTAAATAAATGGTTTTTGTAAGTATTTAATTAGTTAGAGGTATGAAGTGAGGGGTATGAAGAAAGGGATATAAGACATTAATTAATTAAAGAAGTGGTTTTTGTAAGTATTCAATTACTTAGGGGTATGAAGTGAGGTGTATTTAGTGAGAGGTATGAAGAAATGGGTATGAATAAAAGGGTATGAAGTTAGAGGTATGAAGAAAGGGGTATGAAGAAAGGGGTGTGAAGATAGGTGTATGCAGTTAGGGGTATGAATTGAGGGGTTTGAAGTTAGGGGTATGAAGTGAGGTGTATGAAGTGAGGGGTATGAAGTTAAGTATATGAGACCTTAATTGATTAAATTAGTGTTTTTTTTTTTAATTTTAATATTTTTTAATTGTAAACTTTAATTAAAAAATAAAAAAAATTAAGAACTTTAAAATTTTAATTTTAACTTTTTTTTATTTTTTCTTAAGAACTTTAAAATTTTAATTTTAATTTTAATTTTTTAACCTTAGGAAAAAAAAACAAAAAAATCAAAACGTTAGAAAATAAAAAAAAAAATCAAAAACTTTAGAAAATCCAAAACAATTAATGTTTCTTAATAACCCTTACTTCACACCCCTAACTTCATACCCCTTTCTTAATACTCCTAACTTCATACCCCTAACTTCATTCCTCTTTCTTCATACCACTTCTTTAATCAATTAAGGTCTATGAAGTGAGGGGACTTTAGTGAGGGGTATGAAGAAAAAGGTATGAATAAAGGTGTTGAGAAGCAACACACCTCCACTGAAAAATGAGATTCCATCCTTAGAAAGCCCTGAACTTCCATTTTTGGCAAAGAGGGACCCTCTTGATAATTTTCAGGTGTTTAATCCCAAATTTGCTTGCCTCCTTGTTAAGTTGTGCCTTTTTTCAAGTCATTCCAGCATTGTTATCCAAGAATTCACTTTTTACATGCTAGAATCATTCATGCACAAATAAAATCCTGCACCGGTACCGAGAAAAATGTCGAAAACAGATAGAAAATTCATAAAAAATCAAACTTTCCATTTTTGGCAGTGTCGCGATATCGCGACACTTCCATTTATGGAAATGTCGCGAAATCGCGACAGGTAAATCGAAAATCCGCCAAGTCCATTTTTGGAAGTGTCGCGATATCGCGACATTTCCATTTTTGGAAAGTGTCGCAAAATCGCTGTCGGCCGGAGGAGAGAGAAAGAAAACGTACGGAAGGGCACGATTTTGCGACATGTCGCGAAATCGCGACATGTCGCATTTTCGCGATAGGAGAGAGAAAGTGGGCTGCAGAATAAAAAAATTGGCTAAGTATGAAAATGGTCGCGATTTCGCGACATGTCGCGAAATCGCGACACTTTCTGGAGAGAGAAGGAAAGGAGACGAAGAAAGAAGCCAAGTGCAAGGGCAGGCGCGATTTTGCGACATGTCGCGAAATCGCGACATGTCGCAGTATCGCGACTGTTGGAGCAGAAAGTTGCGGTTGACGGAGAAGGGTCGCGATTTCGCGACATGTCGCGAAATCGCGACATGTCGCATTTTCGCGGCCGACGGGGGAAGAAGTTGCCGATGAGCCAGGGACGTCGCGATTTCGCGACATGTCGCGAAATCGCGACATGTCGCAGAATCGCGGTAGGAGAGAGAAAGTTCCCCAAAGAGCCGAAAGTGCATTCCAGATGGGAAACAGAAGGCATCCTGGGGTAGCGACACGTGTCAAAGCGTGAGACAGAAAAATAGAGGCCGACATGCAAGCTTTTTAGCTGATTTTAATCTGTTTTTAATGTTTAAATGCTTTGATTTAATGTTTATTAAAGTGCTAATATAATCATCTTTTTGTCTTTCATGCAGGATTCCATCTGGCACTTGCGGGACAACCGGGAAAGGCCATAAAGTCAAAGTTAAAGTGCGGATTTGATCGAGGACCGCCATGCTAGAGGAGAAGATGCCGATGAGAGCATTCAATGACAAATTTATTGCAGAATTGATAGCATGAAGATAATTTCAACTCAGGGATGGCTTTGCGGAGATCAAATTGATGGAGAAGTGGTGACTCATCCGGCTCACCAGCAGAATTAATGGAGGCATTTATTTGCAGCTGCGGATGAATGCAAGTGGCTTTAGATTTTATCTTCTCCATTTATGGCAACTGACTCCCCTGATTTGCCGAAGGGTTAAGTTCTATCCGGACTTTGATTTTAAATGGATTTTTATTGTAAAACCCGGGTCCTAGGGTTTAGAAAGATAAGATTTGCAGTTATGAGAAGAAGATATTTCTGAAAAGATCAGGGTCTGTCCTGAGTCTATAAATACTTCTTCTCAATGTAATCGCGGGAGGCGGAGACTTAGAAATAAAAGGCTTATAAGCAATTTCTTGCAAATTTTGTGAAATCCTTTGTTTCTCGGACTTGGAGTTGATGTGCTTTAGCTTTTCTCTGATAGCATGGCCAGGAGCCTAATCTTTTGCAGAGTGTGATAAGTGTATCTTCTTTTGTTATCCGTTCCATTAAAGTTTGTTAGATATATGCCGTGAATCACGATTATCAAGTTTAAATATGCTGTTAGGGCTTCAGCTTGTTCTCTTGTCTCGCTAGGGGAAATTACAGATTTGAGGTTAAGTTTGTTCTAATTGCTCTGTCTTCACCGTGTGAGCTAGGTCGTCGGTGAAAGATACCAGCTTTAACCAACTGCCCTTGGATTTATAATTTTCTTGCTAGATCTGTTTCACTCGCCTTGTGCTCTTAGTTGAAAGTGATCTTAGACTGACCGGACACTTTCTTCTTTGATTTGTTCTGTTGTGAAGCCGATAGCATAGATAAGATTGATAGTTTAGGGTTTTACAGGTTGATGTTCGATAAACTTCTCTTTCTCGCCCTACCCTACCCTCTCTTTGTTTTCGGTGAATGATCCATTTTTATTTTCTTTGTTTGTCTTTTATTTAAATCGCTGACCCATGAGAGCTAGATCAAGAATTCAAGTTAAATCGAGTCAACAACTTTCGCAACTACCGAACAAGTTCAAGAACCCCCGTAAGGTAACAGAGCAGTCCCATATTGAAATCTATTCCAGAAGTGGAAAAGAGTGAATAGCCATTCGACCCAACTCTGTAACTCGCACCTTGGATAACCAGCTAGATCCTAAAGTGAGTGGGATCCGTCCCGTGGGTGTCTCCGGGGCTTCCTGCCCATCCTTTCGTGGGGTGTGCATGAAAGCCGGACCAACACCTAATTGGCGCTAGAAGGAGGGCCTGAACTCAGTTCAAGTATTGTAAGGGCATAACAACAACATTTGTAAGGACCCACACTGAACTTCGGACAGTTTTGTAAATTGTCAAGTCAGCTTTATAAATTGTCAGTCTTTGGTAAATTGTCGAAGTGTTTTAAATTTCCAAATTCAGAACTCGTTGAGAACTCGCAAAGTTATAAGTGCTTGTTGAAAACTGGATTCTACATACAGTGTAACAAGGTCCCACCCCAGAGCCGGGAGAGCTCCTTGTCCCCGAATTAGAAACTCCGAGAAGAAGTAGCCTCAGTAAGGGCCACATCTCTATCACAGACATTTTTATCACCATTGATAGTCACTCCAACCGGAGCTCGTAATATTCCTGTCAATCCATTAGCTATGGCAAATTGGTTGGGCTCCACAGCTTTGAACATTCCGGGTATAGCCCATGACTTGCCCATAAATCCAGAAAGATACCTCCCTAGGTATAAACATGATGGGACAAGAACTGCAGAGGAACACTTAGTTGCATTCAAGAATGCACTGAAGTTATTAAATGTACAACATGAGGATGTTGCCTGCAGACTCTTCCCGTTTACTCTCCAGGAGGGAGCCTATGATTGGTTTCTAAATCTTACCAATGATTCCATCACCAGCTGGAATGATTTAGAAAAAGTCTTTGTGTCACAGTTCGGAGAAGTGATAGATCCCAACATTTTATATCAGTAGTTTTCTGGCATCAAAAGAGAACTAAATGAGTCTATTAGATCCTATAATGTCAGATTCCAAAAAGCTTATGGTAGACTCACCGGGTATTATGTGCCTAATGCAGACCTGGCACTAGAGATCTTCAGAAACTCTCTAGACCCAATGACCTCTCGCCTTCTTGAAGAGAGATGCCACTGTTACCAACTTGATGAAGCTTATAAAGAAGCTTTAATCTTGGAAAGACAGTTGGGACCCCAGCCTTTAAATCTTCAGCAAACTCCTCTGATCACACAGCCTGCTCCTATATTCAATCCTATCCCACATCAGATGATGCTGCCAGTTTGTCAGACTTTACCATCAGCAGCACCAGTGGCTGCTGCACCGGTTGAGAATGTACAGAACCCTGTGAAAGAAGCTGACAATGCAAGGATTGAAGAAGTCTCAAAGATTGTTCAAAAGTTGGCCAATGATTTTTTGAGTTTTAAAAGGCAAACTTCTACTGGAGACAACCCCAACAGATATTCATATCAACCAAACAGATTTAACAGGCCCCCATATGAGCCTAATAAAGATTACAAGGGTAAAACTCATGATGTGAACATTTGTGACTTAGCCCTGCCCAACTGGTGCAGAATTCATGCCACTTCTCAGCATGGAGAGTTAGACTGTCTGGAATTTTGCAATGCATTTGAAGCCTTGTCTGGTGATCTGATCTCCCCGAAAATCAAAGAACTGCCGATGGCCCAAGTTCATCTGGCCACAATGCAAGCTATGGTCCCGGATTCTTTCTCTTTCCCGGATGAATCCGAGAATGTAGTTGAAATGCCCATGGATGAAGTACAGTGCTTTCCAGCAGACATGAAGAGATAATTACAACCCGAGGAACAGGAATCCTGAGCCTAATACTACATCAACTCCTCCTGACAACTCTCACAATATTCCTCCTGACCCCTCTCCAAGCAATAATCCACCTCCACCAAAGGGAGGAGCTCAAAGAGTACCAGATGTTGCTATTCCTCCACTTAACAAAGGATATAACATAGTGGAGGATATGAAAAATATTAAGGCTAACATTACTTTGCATGAGTTGGCACAGATTTCAGAGCAGAGAGACAATCTGATAAAGACATACTCTGGCCCTGCTGCTAAACCTGTGGATAAAGGGAAGAAAATAGCCAATGCCAATCTGGCCATGTACAAGGAAAAGACTGAAGTTCCCCCATTTTTACTGACTGTCAAAATTTTTGGGAAGAATTTACATAATTGTTTGGTAGATTCAGTTGCATCTGCTAATGTCATGCCACTGGCAATTTGTCAGCAGTTGGGGCAGACCCCAATGAAGTCTGAGAGGAGAGTTGTCCAATTGGACAAGTCAGAAGTTAAGGTTGTGGGAGAGCTGCAAAACATTCACATTCAATTGGCATCTGAGCCAAGGGCTCAACATAAGATCGAAATCCAAGTTGTGGATATCCCAATGGGGTATGGAATGCTGTTGAGTAGGGATTGGTCTAAGTCTCTAAATGGATATCTGGCAACAGACTTTTCACACATGTGGTTGCCATGGAAGGGTGTGGCCAATCAATTGCAGGGTTGACAGAGAACCCGTGTACAAGCACACGATTACAGAGTACAATGCTCGCAAATGAAACTGTCAATGTTGTAGAGGTAGACATTGGAGTCTACAATTTAACAACTCGGGCAGAATAATAAATTTAACAAAGCTCATCCTCGTACATACTAATGAAGTTTGGACACTTCATGTGGATGGAGCAAGATGTAAGCGTGGTTCTGGAACAGGGGCAGTCCTCAAAGGACCTCAAAGTCAGACATTTTTTATGTCTTACCGCCTGTAGTTCCCATGTACTAATAATTTAGCAGAGTATGAAGCTCTGATTTTAGGTTTAAAATTTGCATTGGATAGAAATGTGAAAAACATTCAAGTTTTCACTGATTCAAAATTAGTGGCAAGCCAAGTCAGGGGTAAGTTTCAATGTAAAGCCTCTTATCTGAAGGGATACAAACACAGAGCCTGGGACCTGGTAGAAGGCTTTGATGCCTTTAACTTAACACATATACCCAGGGAACAAAATTCACATGCAGATGTCTTGGCATCTTCAGCTGCAAGTTTAAAGCCATTGGAAGATTTTAAGTGGGATAAGTTTTCAATTGAGCTAGTCCCCTGTCCTTCAGTTCCAAACAATATAGACAACTTTCAAGTTTTCTCAGATGATCAACAGATTGTGAACTTTCTGCAGAGTACCAATACCTTTGAGAATGCTATAATTGATGAGGGCCAAAGGGACACCCTGATGGAACAGCTAGATGATGACAGGGGAATCATGAGATTGAAGGACAACAGAATCCCAAAGGGAATGGTAGAGCTGGAGAGGTTATTTGATGTTGACAAGATCAGGCAAAGGGTGAATTCTGAGGATTATGTGGGCACCACAGACAATGAGACTAAAAATTTGAATGTAGGAACTGAAGAGGATCCAAGGAACATCAAGTTGGCAAAGGACTGTGATCCAGAGATAAAGAGAAATATGATTGATTTCCTGCACAGGTCTAAGGATGTAATGGCCTCGGTCATACAAGGATTTAAAGGTATTTGATCCAAAAGTTTACACCCACATCATACCTTTGAAAGAATCTTGCAAGCCTTTCGGACAAAAACAGAGGCATGTTAATGCTCCGTTAGAACCCCTTATTCGTAAAGAAGTGGAGAAGCTCTTGAGTGCAAGCAATTATTTTTCCTATCAGGCATTCTACTTGGGTGGCAAATCCGGTGCCAGTCAGGAAGAAAAATGGGGAGATCCGCCTGTGTGTGGATTTCAAAAATTTAAATAAAGCTTCTGAAAAGGACAACTATCCCCTGCCTTCTATGGATGAAGTCCTGCAAATTGTTAATGGATCAGAGATGATGTCTTTCTTGGATGGCTTCTCAGGCTATAACCAGATATTGGTGGAGAAAGAAGACAGAATGAAGACTGCTTTTACAACCAAGTGGGGGACTTTTGCTTACAAAAGGATGCCATTTGGGTTAATAAATGCAGGAGCAACATTTCAGAGAGCAATGGACCATGCCTTCAAGGGGCTTATGGGCAAATGTATTGTAGTTTACATGGATGATCTAACCAGTCTTTTCCAAATCTAAGTTTGACCATGTAAAGCATTTAGAGTCCGTGTTTAACAAGTGCAGAGAGTTTGGCATCTCTTTGAATCCAAAGAAATGCATATTTGGTGTAACAGAAGGCAAACCGCTTGGGCATTTGGTCACAAAGGATGGCATTTCTATGGATCCAGGCAGAGTTGAGGCCATATCTGGCATACCATTTCCCAACTCCAAGAAAGAGTTGAGATCATTCTTTGGAAAGATTAACTTTGTCGTAAAGTTTATCTCGGGCTTTGCAGAGATAGTTAAACCAATGAATGATATGTTAAAGCAAACCGCCCGGATTGCCCGGACCACCGAAGCTAAGACTGCTTTTCAAGAAATCAAGACAACCATTAAACAAGCACCAGCCTTAGTAAGCCCGCATTTCAGTGCAGATTTCTATCTCGTACACATTCTCTTCCGAACATACACTTGCCGCAAGTGTCGACTCAACGGAGAAATACAGGAGAACATCCAATTGCTTTTAAGAGCACTAATTTGAAGGGAGCTGAACTGAAATATTCTCGTTTAGATAAACAGACCTATGCTTTGGTAAGGGCAGTGAAACAGTTCAGACATTATATACTCAGAAGCAAAACTCATGCCATAGTGCCGGACTCCACTCGTGAAGTATCTTCTAAGTCAAAATGAGTTGGGTGAACTGAGGGGCAATTGGGTTACCAGGTTGCAAGAATATGACTTGGAAATTAGGCCTCGCTAAACTGATCGGAGGACTTGGCTTGTCCAGGCACATTGCTGAAATACCTCTACAGCAGGAAGTTAATCAATTAAACTCGGAATCTGATGATTGGTATGGGGATATCATTCATCTCGCTACAGTTTGGAGTTTGCCCATCCCATTTGAACAGAACTCAAAGGAGAGCATTAAAGTTAAAAGCCGCTCACTATCTCCTCAAGGCAGGTACTCTGTACAGGGAGAATTATGCTGGCATCTTTCTAAGGTGCATTTCTCCCAATGAAGTCAGTGAAGTCATGGC
This sequence comes from Wollemia nobilis, assembly GCA_028583015.1. Classification (NCBI taxonomy): domain Eukaryota; kingdom Viridiplantae; phylum Streptophyta; class Pinopsida; order Araucariales; family Araucariaceae; genus Wollemia; species Wollemia nobilis. The sequence goes on from JAQPPZ010003730.1 coordinate 89,527, forward strand.
TAGTTTTCATGAAAAACTAGGGGCAGGACATTCATCAGATCTGCCACTGCACATAAGATACTGAGAGCAAAGCTATTATCGGCCTACACTTTTTAAGGATGCACATCAACATGTCGAACCTCGCCATCAGTGCCAGACATTTGCAGCCAAAGAGGCAAACCGAGCCCTGCCATTGCAACCTAGCTGTGATAAACAAACCTTTCATGCAGTGGGGACTTGATTTTGTGGGGGTAATCAATCCAAATTCCTCAACAGGACATAAATATGTGCTGAAAGCTACTGACTATTGCACAAGGTGGGTTGAAGCAGCAGCCACTACAAGAAGTACGACTCAAGAAGTCATTGAATTTCTTGAATCAAATGTCATAACTAGATTTGGGGTTCCCCTGAATTTGGTCTCGTGATAATGGGCCAGCCTTCCAATCATTGGAGTTTGCAAGATTGGGCATACCAGTATGGGGATAGTTATCAGATTCTCATCCAACTACTACCCCCAAGGCAATGGATTGGCTGAGTCAACAAACAAGAACTTAATGAATGCCATCAAAAAGTCTACAGCAGATAAACCCAGGCAGTGGCATACATTGTTGAAATATGCACTGTGGGCTGACCGGATAACACACAAAGTGGCTCTTAAGACCTCTCCCTTTGTTTTGTTGTATGGTACCCAGCCAATTGTTCCCATCTCCTTGAAGTTGCCCACCTACCAATTTGCCTTAGATTATTTTGAAGATCATGATGATGCAGAAGCCCGAGTTTTAGATTTGACTAACTTGCAGGATGAAAGACTCCAAGCCCTGGAGCACTTCAGCAGACACCAAGAAACTGTCAAGCGGTGGTTTGACAAGAGGGCCAAAGTGAAGGCTTTCAGACTGGCTGACTTAGTGCTTCTGTGGGACAAGGCCCATGAGAAGAAGGGTAAGCACACAAAGTTGCAGCCACTGTGGATAGGCCCCTACCAAATTGCTGAAATATTGGGTAACAATGCTTTCCGCTTGCAAGACCTGGATGGTAATTTTTTGGACCTCCCTGTTAATGGTCAATACTTGAAACATTATTTTTCCGCTGTTCCATCCAATGTATCATTTGAGTAAGCTATGAAGAAGTTGTAACATGTGTACATATTGTGAATAGCTCTCCCAGTTTTATTTGCTTTAGTTCTTTATTGCAGTTCTTTTTCTTTGTTGTCTGTTCAGTTGCTTTAGTTTATTTCAAGTGTTGTTGCAGTTTAGCTTTCCTTTGTCAGCTTTAGTTGCTTTGCTTCTTTTTTAGTTTTTTCTTTTATTTCCTTCATTTTTATGTTGTGTCTTTTGTTTTAGCTTGCTTTTTAAGTCTGTACAGTCTTTTGTTTCAGTTCTTTTCTTTGCTGTCTGTTCAGTTTATTTTATTCCCTTTGCCTGTACAGTTCTATGCTTTAGTCTGTACAGTTTTATTTTGTTTTGCTTTAGAAGCCTGTGTCTGTCCTTGGAAGTCTGTGCAAAGTCCTTCAGCTCTTAAAATTCTGTCCTTTAACCTCTGCCTGAGCAATCAATGAAAAGTCAGCCTGCTGAAAATTGTTTTATTCCTAGCTGATCAATCCACAATCCAGTACCCCATTCTGCTCATTATTCTAATAGAGATAGTCTGCTTGCACTGAACAGTAGAACTATTTTGTTATTCAGGACAAAGGTAGAGAGATGATTGGATCTTGTGTCTTACTTGCCACAGTTGTTTTAATGATAGAAAAACTGCTATGCTGTTTAGTTGGAGGAACTCCCGGGGAATCCAAGAAAAGCTGGTTATGAGAGGGGACTATGATTCATGCAATTATTTGGGTGTCACCAGAGGCTATTAATGCCTAGACTGAAATAGTTCCAGATTGATCAAATGTTAAAAGAAAATTGTGATTTCCCTAAAAGCATTTCAGATATTGATATATTTCAGAGGGAGAGATATAAAAAAAAAGAGAAGAGAAAAGGAAAAAGAAAAGAGTTGAACAATTAAAAGAGGCAGCCAATATTAGATTCTGCCCTACAGTTGTAAATTTGGGTCGTGTAAATCTAAAGGGTAACTCTGTCTAGGCTGTAAAAGGCTAAACTAGTAAACAGAGCTCTACTCGGTTTCCCCTTTTACAATCTAGAAAAGTTGATCAGTCCAAAGTTCATCATTCAATCCAGTCATCCTTGAAGAAAGTTTTATACCCTTTGAAATTGCACATCAGAAATCTTCCTTGAAGTAATCCAGCCTAGTATGTCCTTGGGAAATTTTAACAGCTAGCAGTTTAGTGGTCAATTTATTGTGAAGAATGTCTCGTGGCAAGGCATGATGCATGGTCTTTTTGTTTTGAAACCGGAGTCTTGGGTTCTAAAATAGTGCTACTATTTTACCCGCAGATATCGCCATTTGTTGAGAAGCAACACACCCCCACTGAAAAATGAGATTCCATCCTTAGAAAGCTTTGAAATTCCATTTTTGCAACAGGGACCCTCTTGGTCATTTCCAGTGTTAATCCCAAATTTGCTTGCCTCCTTTTTAAAGTTGTGCCTTTTTTCTTGTCATTCTAGCATTGTTATTCCAAGAATTAACTTTTTACATGCTAGAATCATTCATGCACAAATAAAATCTTGCACCGGTACCGAGAAAAATGCCGAAAATAGTTGCATAAATTCATAAAAAATCAAACTTTCCTTTTTAGGCAATGTCGCGATATCGTGACACTTCCATTTTGGAAATGTCGCGAAATCGCGACAGTAAATCAAAACGCCAAGTCATTTTAAGTGTCGCGATATCGCGACACTTTCCATTTTTGGAAAGTGTCGCAAAATCGCTGCCGACCGGAGGAGAGAGAAAGAAACCGTACGGAAGGGCACGATTTTGCTTTTTCGTGGTAGGAGAGAGAAAGTGGGCTGCAGAATAAAAAATTGGCTAAGTATGAAAATGGTCGCGATTTCGCGACATGTCGCGAAATCGCGACACTTTCTGGAGAGAGAAGGAAAGGAGACGAAGAAAGAAGCCAAGTGCAAGGGCAGGCGCGATTTTGTGACATGTCGCGAAATCGTGACTGTTGGAGCAGAAAGTTGTAGTTGACGGAGAAGGGTCGCGATTTCGTGACATGTCGCGAAATCGCGACATGTCGCAAAATCGCGATAGGAGAGAGAAAGTTGCCCAATGAGCCTGAAAGTGCATTCCAGCTGAAACAGAAGGCATCCTGGGGTAGCGACACGTGTCAAAGCGTGTATGAGACAGAGCAAAGGCCAACATGCAAGCTTTTTAGCCTGATTTAATCTGTTTTAACCTTTAAAGCTTTGATTTAATGTTTATTAAAGTGCTAACTCATCTTTTTGTCTTTCATGCAAGATTCCATCTGGCACTTACGGGACAACCGGGAAAGGCCATAAAGTCAAAGTTAAAGTGCAGATTTGATCGAGGACCGCCATGCTAGAGGAGAAGATGCCGATGAGAGCATTCAATGACAAATTTATTGCAGAATTAATAGCATGAAGATAATTTCAACTCAGGGATGGCTTTGCGGAGATCAAATTGATGGAGAAGTGGTGACTCATCCGGCTCACCAACAGAATTAATGGAGGCATTTATTTGCAACTACGGATGAATGCAAGTGGCTTTAGATTTTATCTTCTCCATTTATGGCAGCTGAATCCCCAGATTTGCAGAAGGGTTAAGTTCTATCTCGGACTTTGATTTTAAATGGATTTTTATTGTAAAACCCGGGTCCTAGGGTTTAGAAAGATAAGATTTGCAGTTAAAGAAGAAGATATTTCTGAAAAGATCAGGGTCTGTCCTGAGTCTATAAATACTTCTTCTCAATGTAATCGCGGGAGGCGGAGACTTAGAAATAAAAGGCTTATAAGCAATTTCTTGCAAATTTTGTGAAATCCTTTGTTTCTGGACTTGGAGTTGATGTGCTTTAGCTTTTCTGTGATAGCATGGCCAGGAGCCTAATATTTTGCAGAGTGTGATAAGTGTATCTTCTTTTGTTATCCGTTCCATTAAAGTTTGTTAGATATATGCTGTGAATCTGAGTTATCAAGTTTAAATATGCTGTTAGGCTTCAGTTGTTCTCTTGTCTGCTAGGGGAAATTACAGATTTGAGGTTAAGTTTGTTCTAATTGCTCTGTCTTCACTGTGTGAGCTAGGCTACCGGTGAAAGATACCAGTTTTAACCAACTGCCCTTGGATTTATAATTTTCTGCTAGATCTGTTTCACTCTCCCTTGTGCTCTTAGTTGAAAGTGATCTTAGACTGACTGGACACTTTCTTCTTTGATTTGTTCTGTTGTGAAGCTGATAGCATAGATAAGATTGATAGTTTAGGGTTTTACAGTTGATGTCCGATAAACTTCTCTTTCTCGCCTCTACCCTACCCTCTCTTTGTTTTCGATGAATGATCCATTTTTATTTTCTTTGTTTGTCTTTTATTTAAATCGCTGACCCATGAGAGCTAGATCAAGAATTCAAGTTAAATCTGATAAACAACTTCTGCAACTACTGAACAAGTTCAAGAACCCCCTGTAAGGTAACAGAGCAGTCCATATTGAAATCTATTCCATAAGTGGAAAAGAGTGAATAGCCATTCGACCCAACTCTGTAACTCGCACCTTGGATAACCAGCTAGATCCTAAAGTGAGTGGGATCCGTCCCGTGGGTGTCTCCGGGGCTTCCTGCCCATCCTTTCGCGGGGTGTGCATGAAAGCCGGACCAACAAAAGGGGTATGAAGTTAGAGTACTTTAGTGAGGGTTATGAAGAAAAAGGTATGAATAAAGGGTATGAAGAAAAGGATATGATACATTAATTGATTAAATAAGTGGTTTTCGTAAGTATTCAATTACTTAGGGTTATGAAGTGATGGGTATTTAGTGAGGGGTATGAATAAAAGGGTATGAAGTTTAAAATTTTAATTTTAACTTTATTTTTTCTTTTTCTTTTTCTTTTTTCTTAGGAACTTTAAATTTTAAATTTTTAACCATAGAAAAAACAAAAAAAAGCAAAACATTAGAAAATCAAAATTTTTTCAAAAACTTTAGAAAATAATAAAAAAAAATCATTGTTTTTTTTTTTAAATCAATGTTTCTTCATACCCCTCACTTCACACCCATCACTTCATACCCCTTTCTTCATACTCTTAACTTCATACCCCTAAATTCATACCCCTTTATTTATACCCCTAAATTCATACCCCTCACTTCATATCCCTCACTAATTGAATACTTACAAAAACCTATTCTTTAATCAATTAATGTATCATACCTCTAACTTCATACGCCTCACTTCATATCCCTAACTAATTGAATACTTACAAAAAACACTTCTTTAATCAATTAAGATAGGGGTATGAAGTGAGGGGCATGAATATAGGGGTATAAAGTGAGGGGTATGAAGTGAGGGTATGAATATAGGGGTATGAAGATAGGGGTATGAAGTGAGGGGTATGAAGATAGGGTTTTTTTTTTTTAATTAGGGTTTCATAAGTATTCAATTAGATAGGGTTTTTGGACCTTAATTGATTATAGAAGTGGTTTTTATAAGTATTCATGAAGTTAGGGATAATTAAACACTAAACCCTAAACCCTTAATTGATTATGAAGATAGGGGTAAGAAGTGAAGTGTATGAAGTGAGGGGTTTGAAGATAGGGGTATGAAGTGAGGGGTATGTAGATAGGGCTATGAATTTAAGGTTATGAAGTAAGGGGTAAGAAGATAGGGCTATGAAGTGAGGGGTATGAAGCGAGGTATTAAGATAGGGTTTTTTTTTTAATAGGGTTTGGTAAGTCTTCAATTAGATAGGGATTTGGAACCTTGATTAAATAAGTGATTTTTGCAAGTATTCATGAAGTTAGGGGTAATTAAACCCTAAACCCTAAATCATAAACCCCAAACCCTAAACCCTTAATTGATTATGAAGCTAGGGGTATGAAGTGATGGGCATGGAGATAGGGGTATGAATATAGAGGTATGAAGTGAGGGGTATGAAGTGAGAGGTATGAAGATAGGGGTATGAGGATAGGGGTATGGAGATAAGGGTATGAATATAAGGATTTTTTTTTAAATTAGGGTTTGGTAAATATTCAATTAGATAGGGTTTTGGTACCTTAATTGATTATAGAAGTGGTTTTTTTAAGTATTCATGAAGTTAGGGATAATTAAACCCTAAATCCTTAATTTATTATCAATATAGGGGTATGAAGATAGGGGTATGAAGCAAGGGGTATAAAGTGAGGGGTATGAAGATATAGGTATGAATATAGAGGTACGAAGTGAGGGTTTTTATAAGTTTTCATGAAGCATTCATGAAGTTAGAGGTAATTAAACCCTAAACCCCAAATCCTAAACCCCTAATTTATTATGAAGATAGGGGTATGAAGTGGGGTATAACGATAGGGGTATTTTTTGGTTTGAAAAATTAGGGTTTGATAAGTATTTAATTAGATATGGGTTTAGGACCTTAATTAATTAAAGAAGTGGCTTTTGTAAGTATTCATGAATTTAGAGGTAATTACACCCTAAACCCTTAATTGATTATGAAGTGAGGGGTATGAAGTGAGGCATAAATTTAGGGGTATGAAGATAGGGGTACGAACTGAGGGGTATGAAGATAGGGGTATTTTATTTTTTGAAAAACTAGGGTTTCATAAGTATTCAATTAGATAGGGATTTGGGACATTAATTGATCAAAGAAGTTATTTTTGTAAGTATTCATGAAGTTAGGGGTAATTAAACCCTAAATCCTAAACCCTTAATTGATGATGAAGATAGGGTTATGAAGTGATGGGTATGAAGAGAAGGGCATGAATATAGGGGTATGAAGAGGGGTATTTTTTTATTGAAAAATTAGGTTTTGGTAAATATTCAATTAGATAGAGGTTTAGGACCTTAACAGATTAAAGAAGTGGTTTTTGTAAGTATTCATGAATTTAGGTAACTAAACCCTAAACCCTAAATTCTTAATTGATTATGAAGATAGGGGTATGAAGTGAGGAGTATGAAGTTAGGTGCATGAAGATAGGGGTATCAAGTGAGTGGTATGAATTGAGTGGTATGAAGATAGGGGTATGAAGTGAGGGTATAAAGTGAGGTATAAGGGGTATGAAGTAAGGGATATAAAGTGAGCGATATGATGTGTCATTGGGGTCATTTTAGATGTGTCATTAATATTGTTTTTTTATATCTAATTATCCTTACCTATGATAATAATACCTCATAGGGAGTGATACAATGGATCCACAACTAACAACATGGGGTTTGGATCAATCGGGGGCCTTCAAGAGTTTTTACAAGGTCAGATCCTTGTTAGGATGTGATCTTCAAGGTGCTAGTTGCTCAACAAAGGGAAAGGGATGCAAGAAAGTAAAAGTAAAAAATAACTCAATAAAATAAAAGGGGATGATGCATCAAGAGATTCATTAAGATATTTATACAAAAATAGGTCGGAATGCTATGCGCCAGTAGTGAACACTTCCTCTCCTAGACACAATGAAGTACAAATGAGTTACTAGTTATACACATGCATAAGAAGGTAGGTCCCACTAGAGAGCCAAGCAAGTGACTCGAGCCAAAAATAGATGTAGACCTCTCATGTTTGAAATAGAAGAGAGAGATTATACCTTGCAATATAGGGAGTACCACATAAAAGAGAGAGAGAGAGAGAGTATAGAATAGAGAGAGCACTCCTCACATAAACTATAGAAAAGAGAAAGTACTCCTTATAGAAACTACAAAAGAGAGAGAGAGAGAGAGAGAACTCCTTACAAGTATATACTCTTATAATATGATTAGGTGATCAATGTACATAATCAACTTACATTTGAATATGGAGATATCTTTGTCCACTTAAGGGATCTTCTTAAAAGAAGGACAAAATTCAAAGAAAATGTTCTCCTTAAAGTGAGTGAATAATTATAATAAATAAAGAAATATAGGGAGGAAGGAAGAAAGGGATGAAAGAAACTCATGGGATATATATAGATAAGACCATTAAGATAATCAAGATAAACTTCGTGTAAAGTCATATTATATCAAAATATCTAGATGATATTTTTAATAGGAGGGAGTGGACGCATTTTAATAGTAGAGAAAACAAGGTAGAGGAGAGGGTTTTATGGCAGAAGAACATAAGAGAGGGTTTGGGATCCCATTAGACATACCATTAAATTATTTTATCTCTAATCGTTCCTGCCTATTAGAAACTGAAGCATTAGTTTGCATTTCATATTCTTGGAAAATATATAAGATTTACATAAACTCCGTTGAGGCAGTTTGAACCAAGCTGGGCAGTTTCTAAACTGAAAAAGATAACTACGTACCACTCCTATAATGCTGGTAACTTAATTAATGTAATATAAGATATAATAAATATTCTAACATCCCCCCTTATTACATTAATGTTGACTACACATAGCATTGCGGAACAATTCAAATTTGACTCGAGCAAGCGCTTTGGTGAAGATGTCCGCTATTTGCTCATCTGTGGGAATGTAGTGGAGCTGGATATGATGCTTTGGAATCTCATCTCGAATGAAATGACACCTAGTGTCAATGTGTTTGGTGCGATCATGAAAGATAGGATTCTTGACAAGATTCATAACACCTTGATTGTCGCAAAATAAATGTAAAGGAAGTTTCTTTGGAAGGCCCATATTTGTGAGGATGCGACGTAACCATATGATCTCGCAGATTGCTCCACTAGCTGCTCGATATTCTGCCTCAGTAGAAGAGATAGCAACAACATGTTGCTTCTTGCTATGCCAAGAGACAGGACCAGATCCAAGGTGAAAAATATAACCTGCAGTTGATTTTCGGTCATCTATGGATCCAGCATAGTCAGAGTCCGTGTACCCTTGAAGATAGAACTTGTTGTTCTTTTTGTATTCCAGGCCGATATATGTCGTACCACTGACATAGTGAAGAACTCTTTTTGCTGCCTTCCAGTGGCTAACTTTAGGATCTTGCATGAATCGTGAAAGATAACCCACAACAAAACTAAGATCTGGCCTGGTGTTTGTGAGATAGATGAGACTCCCAATCAGCTGACGATAGAGAGTACTATCTATTTTAGGAGATTCATCGAATCGGGATAACTTAAGTCCTGCTTCCATTGGTGTAGCTTTGGGCTTGCAGTCAGTCATCCGATACTTATCAATTAGAGTCTTGGCATATTTCTTTTGAGTAACTTGTATGCAATGCTTGTATTGAGTTACTTCTAGACCAAGACAATAGTGGAGAAGTCCAAGATCTGTCATTTCAAAAGAGGTATTGAGATCTTTCTTAACTGTTTTGATCATACTCTCTGAACTGCCTGTTATGATCAGATCATCCACATATAGTACTAGAATTACTATGTTAGAACCATTGTTCTTGATATATAGATTAGGATCTGCAGGACTTCTTCTAAACCCATGTTGCACTAGGTGACTATCAATTTTGATATACCAAGCTCGAGGAGCTTGTTTGAGTCCATATAGAGATTTGATCAGCTTACAGACTTTCTGTTCTTGCCCTTGAACTACAAAACCTTCAGGGTTGAGTCATATAGACTTCTTCTTGTAGGTCACCATTTAAGAAAGCACTCTTTACATCCATCTGATGTAGCTGCCAACCAAATTGAGCTGCCATTGCACACAGAACTCGAATAGTGGTCATTTTAGCAGTAGGAGCAAATGTCTCTTCATAGTCTATGCCTTCTCTTTGTGCATAGCCCTTTGCAACAAGTCGGGCTTTATATTTATCTATTGCACCATTTGCCTTATATTTGATCTTGAATACCCATTTGCAACCAATGGGTTTCTTTCCTGAAGGCAAATTCACTAACTTCCAAGTTTGATTTTTCATTAGAGATGTATGTTCTGCATCCATAGCAGTTTTCCATTGATCTTTACCGAGTGCATCTGAGACTGATGTGGGTTCTTTTTCATCTAGTATTGTCAGATAGACTTTTTCATCTTCCATATCTATATCCTCATCTTCTTCTACATTCACGGATAAATCATCAAAATGTTGACAAAGGTCATCAACATCTGTTACTGATGTTGCATCATCTGCTCTTTTGTGTTGAGTCATACTGCGAGTAGCAGGTCGATCTAGAGTTAGATCTGGAAGTGATGTTAATTTTGAATCTTGCAATGTACTAGTATACCATTTAGGAACCTTCTTCTGAGGAGGTGCTGCTTCTTTCTTAGGTTCATCTTCCTTAAGGTATACAAGTGTGTTATTTGATGTGAAAGTTTCATCAAATACTACATCTCTGTTGATGTGTGTTTTCTTGGTTATAGGATCAATCAACCGATATCCTTTTGAATACTCATCATAACCAAGAAATATACATTTTTGAGTTTTCTCATCTAGTTTCCTTCTTTTCTGTTTAGGAATATGCATAAAAGCTTGGCATCCAAAAACTTTTAGATGAGAAATTGAGGGTTTCTTACCACTCCAGGCTTCTTGTGGAGTTTTTCCTTGTAGAGCCCTTGTAGGTGCTCTATTTAGTAGGTAAGATGTTGTGTTTATTGCTTCTGCCCAGTATTGTTTTTCTAAGTTTGCTCCTTTTAACATACACCGACTCATTTCTACTATGGAGCGATTTTTTCTTTCTGCAACTCCATTTTGTTGCGGTGTATATGTTGTAGTGAGTTGTCTCTTAATCCCATGTTTTTCCAAAAATGCTGAAAATTCCTTGGAAGTGTATTCCCCCCCTCGATCTGAGCGGAGGGTTTTGATGGAACAACTTGTTTCCTTCTCAACTTGTCTCTTGAACTGACGAAAGTAGAGAAGAGCTTCTGACTTGAGTGCAAGGAAGGAGACCCATATTTTGCGGGAGTAGTCATCAACAAATAGCTAAAAATACCTCTTTCCACCATGACTGGTTGGGAAAGGACCGCACAGATCTGCGTGGATTAACTCCAAGGGTTTCTTAGAGCGAGAAGAACTAGTCTCAAATGGAACTCGATGTTGTTTCCCTGCTAGACAATCTGAGCATACTGGGAGAACGGATGAAAGCTGAGGAAGCCCTTTGACCATGTCATATTTGCTTAATTCGAGTAAATACCCGAAACTGAGGTGCCCGTATCTTTTATGCCATAAGGAAGTAGCTGCTGTGGTAGTGGCAATGAGGGCAGTATGGGATGTAGAAACTGTATCCAAGATGAATAATCCATGTTTGTAGGAGCCAGTGGCAATGTTTTGACCTTGGTGACTGATGAAACATCTCTTTTGTCCTTTTTCAACTTGAAAAACAACATCCATATTTCTATCTAGCATCTGTGGAACAGATAATAGATTGTTGGCAAGGCCAGGAACATAGAGAACTTTCTCTATGGCACAGTCTCCATCAGGGAGAGTGACTGTAACATCCCCTTCACCTTGTACTTGATAGACCTGATTGTCTGCAATAGTGACAGGTTTGCCTTCTCTTGCGTGAAAGGTTTGAAACCAGGACTTGTTCCCAGTCATATGTTTGCTTGCTCCAGAATCAATATACCATACAACATCTGATTTGGAAGAGGCAGTATGGGTCATGAGCACCTTGTGTGCTCTTTCGGAGTCATTATCTGAAGATGAATTAGAATTATCTGAATGGGAATCTGCATAAGCAACATGACCCTTTTGTTGGTTGCGATGCTGGGGATATTTTTGCTTCCCCTTGCCTTTCTTATGTTGTGAGGGATCATTCTCGTTGTTTGTTTTTGAACCAACACCGGTTGGTATCATGATTGTTCATATCACAGATCTTGCAATATTTATCTCGCTGGAGATTGGGCTTGCCTTTGCCTTTGGAAGAAGACCCTCCCTTCTGCAACTGTCCTGCCTTGTGACCCTTTTGATGGGTGGAAAGAGCAGTGGTAGGTTCCTCATATTTCTGTACTTGATTGGCTTCTTCAGTTTGAAGCAAATTAACCAATTCAACAAAAGTTAATGTTCTGCCAGAAACATTGAGTGAAGTGATAAAAATTTTGTAAGATGGTGGGAGTGCCCTCAAAATAACAGATGTCAAAATATCATCATCTATGGGTTTTCCCATAGTATTGAGTTTAGCTTTCAATTCTGCCACTTTGCAGAGAAACAATTCAACAGTTTCCCCTGAATTCATATTGAGATTGTGAAGCTGGGTTTGTAGGTGAAGAATAGTGGAATTATTCTTTCCTTCATACACAGTAATCAATGCTGCCCAAGCATCTTTACTGGTCGTGGCATCACAAATATGAGGTTGGACCTCATCTGTTATGGCAAGTAACAAAAACATAAGGCCCTTCCTGTCCTGATCATCAAATGTATCTTGATCTGTCCCTGGTTGTGGTGGGACGAGAGGTAGTGCCACCGACGACATCCCATAATTTTTTGACTTGAAGAATGGCTTTCATTTTATGCTTCCATGGCACAAAATTGGTGCCTTTGAGCAATTGGGCATCCGAAAGATACTTGTGCACTGTAGCCATTGTTTAGGGTTCCTTATAGCGCCAAATGGTCCCCTTTTCGATATACCATTGCCAGGCCGATTATACCTGAACTGAATCAAAATAATACCCGCCCTTACGTGAGGGAGACTATAGGTATTATGAAGATCAGAACGGTACGTGGAACATAGGCAGTATTGAAAAGGATTGCTTTGTTGATGGCACCTACCTTAGAAAGACAGGAATCCGCATGCGTGGGGCGTAACTTCCCCTAAACACTTTGGAGTCCAGGACTTTCGTCAGGATTTACGCCTAAACACAATAGCAATAGGGGTAAAAAATTCACTCAAAGAGATGTTAATGACACCTGCCTGAGAATCTTCGGAAGAAGAATAATCAGTTGGAGGTAATTAAGTCAAAAAACAAAACTAGGAGAAAATTAGTGTTGGTGAGAGAACATCAAGTAGATGATCAATGAAGATCCCTGTGCAAAGAGATAACTGCTTTTGGAGAACCTGTGTAACATGTGCTGAGAGAAGTAGTGAATGCTTTGATGTAGATGATTTTTAATTGCAAAAAAAATGCAATAATCAAACAAGCATGCTCACAAAAAAAAACTTCGCACATAGGTGTCGGGTTCAACCGAAAATGCACCCAAATTTGACAAAAGAAGGTGTCGAGTAAAATCGAAAATGCACCTTTGAGTTGCTATCTATGCCTTTTTCTGAGTGTTTGAAAATGTGAATCCCCCCTCTATCTTGAAAGAAAAACAAAATTGACATGTCTTGAAAAAATGTCACCAAACCTTCTGGGAGCGTCAACTTGGCAAATGATGTACCTTGAAGCAAGTGTCTTAAGCACACCACATCTCCGGTGATGCTTGTGTCTTCAAAGACACAACCTTCATCCACGTACACGCAACCCGCCTACTCCACGGCCTGCACATGAGACCTGCGCGGGATCCTCCACACTGCCAATCTGGACATCCACTGGCGCATTCCACGTCACCATCCAGCACAGTGGTTTTAACCGCAAATAGTCCGTATCGTATGCCCACGTGAGCCCTCCGACCAATGCCCACGTCGTACATCGATGCCACTTCAGCAATCCGCACAGCACACGAAACACATTCCAAAAGTGGAATCTTGGTTCTCTTCACGCGCTGTGTACCAAAGAAAAAAAAAATTATTGCAATCTTCGGCGATTATTCACGGCTTCTCCGAAAAAAAAATTATTGCAATCTTCGGCGATTATTCACGGCTGCTCCCGCGCACCAAAAGCCGACGGTTGCTGCAGTCTTCGGCTACTCTCACGGCTGCTCCGCGCACCAACGGTTGTCTCCCCTACTCTCACTGCTCCTACGCGTATCGAAAGACGACTGTTCACGGCTGGTCCTGCACGTACAAGCGGTGTGGCCTCACGGCTTCTCCTGCGGTCCGGCAATGAAGACAATGGTAATGCACCGAGTTCAGTGCTCCTCTGGTAATGGAGTGAATCTAATGGAGTGTGTGAATAGCACATTGCCCATAAAAAAAATTCACATTGCCCAAAATCATTCAATGCTCTGATGCCATATTAGAAACTGAAGCATTAGTTTGCATTTCATATTCTTGGAAAATATATAAGATTTACATAAACTCCGTTGAGGCAGTTTGAACCAAGTTGGGTAGTTTCTAAACTGAAAAAGATAACTACGTACCACTCCTATAATGCTGGTAACTTAATTAATGTAATATAAGATATAATAAATATTCTAACAC